>VNJN01004675.1:0-15310 GCA_008042485.1 Drosophila mayri | reverse complement strand
AAAAAAAAAAAAAAAAAAAAAAAAAAAACAAAAACCAAAAGTACCAGGGAAGCAATGCGAAATCATTAAGCAAACAATAAGCAATCAGCACTGGACGGATGGACGGAGAGGTCCAGGTCCAGGCCAAGGCCAAAATCAGCAGGAAGAGTTAAGATTAAGGTACTCAGGGAAAGAGAGAGGAGGGGGAATGAAAAGACAGAGAGAAAGAAAAGAAACTCAAGTGGGACAAGGCCAAGATACATGATCAAAAGGAAAATATATAGATCAATGAGCTATGGACACCAGTTTTTGAATATATACTATCAATATATTTATAATTTTTATAATAACTATATATCATATATGTTTTTTTTTTAACAAATTATGTCATACATTTTCTGACAATTTAAGAAAAATAATCATCTCCTTATGCAAATTATGATTCACAAAAATTTTTGATAAACAAATTTACAAATTCAAAAACTAACCACAGTTACTCATACAAGATAATACCCGAATTATAACCCTCACACCATCAGCTCCCCTCCCCTTTACATTTCACGCATTGCGTATACGCAGCATGTGCTGCCTTCGGCGCAGTAAAAAAAATATATTTATATGGTAGATACAATAACACCCAACAACAAAGACATTTTTTATGGACTACCTTGAACGACCTTGCCGCCGTTTAGGCGCCTGCTAAACAAACTTGGTCAAAATGCATTAACAAAATCGAAATACAGCACGAGACTCAGGCTTAAAATTTTTGTAGCGTTTTCATTTTATTTTCGATTTTGGCTCGATTGAGTGCTCCCCTATATATAATTTCAGATGTGAGATCTCACCTTTTTTACTTGAAATTTAACTAAAATAGTTACAGAATAATGCTTGGATATACAAAAAGTATTATTTTAACATCTAATAATATGTCTGGTCCAAGTGCCATATACATAAAGTATTCATCAGCTTTTTTCCCAGTTTCTTCGCTGAGACATGTTTTGTGTGGGCTGCACTTTGGTCAGCAACTTTTGTGGTTACTTGTGACGATGATATGGTGTCATCATTGACACCAGAGCCCCGAAAATCCAGCCGAAAAGAGTCATAAAATACGAAATAAAATAAAATCAAGACGTTGACTACGTTGGCGACGCCCACAGATCTCTGTAAAGGCCTTTGAATCATAATTTTTTTTTTTTTGTTTCGACCAGGCCTACACACCTGTCCTTGTTGTGATGTCTTGTCTATCAAAAATCGGGGAGGGGAGAAACCTCTGCGACCTCTCTCTCTCTGTTCAGACTTTCTTAAGCTCGAATTCTCCCAGCGCAGTGTTTGTAGTACGTGTTTCTGCCACTTTAACAAATTCCACAACTTATTCAAATGCGAAATCATCAAAAATTAAACGAGGAAGCACTTAAAATAAACAAACAAGAGGCTGTCGTTAACGGTACCGCCGCCCAGTGCTATATAGACGAAGAACAAATGCCTTAATTAGGTTAAGAACCAACGAAAAAAAATAGACCAGACCGACTTTCGCCACAAAACAATGGAGCCACAATTTGTGTGCCAAACCGTTACAGTAAATATATTCGAAAATGAACATATATATTCATATGTTTTTACATACAACAAAAAACAGCACAGAAAACCTTCGGCAAGTCAACCTTGAACTTGATCTTTGGCCAAGCTTTCAGACATTTTATATAGCCCTATTTTAATCAAAATTGCAGCTGAAGATTTTTGGCACGCAGCTCAAAAAAGAATCGTGACAAACAATTCGGCAACAGAGATAGCAACAAAAAAAAAATAAATAAGACAAAAAATCAATCAGAGGAACTGGAAAACAAAAGCTTGACTCTACTTTGACTGTTTATGGCCCGAACACGACACCCCGATTTCGATTTGGCAATCAAAAGTTGGCGAGCGACATGGGAAAAATTAAAATGGCACCGCAAAGCCTTATTACAAAACGCAAAAACACAACTTCAGGTAGCCATCCTAAAACTGGTAGAGGCATGAGTGTGTGAATCAAGCTAATGCTAATGGGACGGGTATATTGTATAAATGCCAAAAACAGTACATATAAGGTTCTGGATATGGTTAGTTCTGAATGCCCAAATCCAATTTAAATATATACAAATCGGGGACAATGGAAAAGGGGAAGGAGAGCTAAAGATTAAATTTATTTACCTACAAAAATCAGAGACTATAATCGGTCTTGTTGCCTAGTGATAATTATAAGAAAATATTTAAGATAAATCCAAGGCTAAGAGAAGAGTTTCCTAAGCTAAAATATTTCCAAAAAATTCTAAAAAATGAAAACATAATATTTACACAATCAATAGATGCAGGCCTTTATAGAAAGCCCAACCCCTGTGACCACTATCTTCTCTACGACAAATGTACTTCCCGAGCTTCAATCTAAATATGGAGAACGAAGAACCAAAATCCCACTTTCTTGAAAGAAATCTTCCAATGCAAAACTAAACCGATACAAACTGAACCGAACCGAGCCACCAAGAGACACAACACCTAAGCCTGTATTATATGAACGTGTTTTGTCTACTTTTAATTAGCATAATTTACATGCAAATGCTAAATAGAACCATGGAGGCAAGTAGGGGGATTGTGAAATGTGTCGAGTGGTTTCGAAGTTTGATTTGACAGCCGAGAGACGATGGCGCTGCGCTTGGCTATTGACAATATGTCTATGGCTATATGGCGAATGGTGATGATGATAATGACGATGACGATGATGACAACGACCATATATCGGGCGTGTTCCAGTGTCAAATTAGAAGCCATTAAAGCGATCAAGGGAGGGGTTTTGCCGAATGCAGGTGGGGAAGTCAGTTGAATGTGGCGGATTGGGGATGTAATAACAATAATAAATGATAAATCATAAGGCCCATACCCAGCTATATGCCAGGGTATTAAATATATGAAATACAGTGTTGTCTCGAAAGAGGTAACAATACAAGCTGAAAAATGTCTTTCATTTTCAGATTTTAAGGATGTTTATTAAAGTTAGCTTTGAGATAGAGTAGAAGCTTGCATTTTTAGATATTTAGAATTTTTTGTTGTGCTATATTTCTTTGTTTAATTTAATATTTGCTCAGATATAGCCTTCAGATAAGTCCAAAAAAATAATCCAACTCCCTAAAGAAATGATATATCCAGACGAGATGCCTAGTTTTTCCCATTTGTTGTATATTGGTTTATCGATACGAGTTTTTACTGTGATGCCTTTTTTGGTAAGCGTTTTTGGCGCGTGAATTCCAGCGCTCACCACCCGCGCCCAGAAAACGCGATCAAAGGCAGCGCGCGATTCCAGAAAAAGATGCCAAATGTAGATAGGAGAGAGCCTCCAAAAGCGCGCTTGATCGTTGCTTTTTTTCCGTGTTCATAGCCAAAACGGGCTGGCATTAGTTGCTATTGTTTATTTATTATTATTATTATTTCCATTAAGAAATATATACATACCATATATATGTATGCATTTAGTGGCGCCGCAAAAACAACGCTTAGCAGGCAGCTCATAATTTAATGCGGTTTTTTAGTTGCCCAGTTCGTTGGCGACGTCGAACTTCAATTAGCTTTTCAACTTATAAACTTAAACGTTAAATAGTTGCCGCCCCCATTCACTATGCCCCTCCTCTCCCCTCCCCAGACGTTGGCAAATTAACAACAAATACCAAACACTGACTGTCGGCTAGAAAAGTCCAACAATAGATAGATGCAAACACGTTTAAAGCGAGGCGAGGTCAGGGAAGTAGTCGTAATGGCGGGGTATTGTGTTTAAATAATAATAAATAAATTAAACAAAAATAATATCAATGAATATGTAATTGAGATTATAATTAATGGTGTGTGTGTGTGTAGGGTTAATGTTTTCAGTGCATCAAGTTTAATGGAATATCTAAAATACCCCTTCGATTGCGGCCCTGGTGCCGGAGCTAATCTCAACACTGATTTATGCATGCAAAGTTAGAAATAATAATTGCGGAAGTTGCAGTGAGTCAGTAAAACTTAGCGCATGTATCATATATAAAGAAATTCCTAACAAAAAGAATGTAGAATAAATTTATTAAAGGGGAAATACTTATATTTGAAAATAATATTTTTAATTTGTTTAAACTCAAAGAGCTTCAAATAAATCGTTCGAACAGATCAGAGTTCTAGGGATAGGATTATTATAAACCCCAACAACTAACTACTAGAATGCTTAGCAAATTTCCAGCTCTAAACCCAAAGGCATAAATATTTACGAGAGAGGTTTAGAGAAATTCGATGGAAAACCAGCAAATTTTCTACGAATTGAATTTTCTCACGCGGCTTGAAGCCGCTTTTAAGGTGGTTTTGTGGGTGGCTCTGGGCGGTGGTTGCCTTGCATTGATAAATGCAATTTGTCTGGGGACAACTTTGACCCAATTATAAATTGGAAAACCGGGTAAAAGGAAACTCAGCAGATACAAATGGGGACAAAGAGCTAAGCGAATCAAATCAATACGAAAATTAAATATAAAATTAAACTTAATTGAAATGATGATATGAAATACAAATAAAAAACAAGCAAATGGTAAAAAGTAGACAACTTGAATAAGCTAATCAACCGGATAATCATTACCAATGGCAATTACTAACCGCTTGAATCAACAGGCGACTAAACCGCTTTTAGAATTTGTTTAAAAGAGATAGTGAATCATTTAACTAATAACTCGTTCTGTGAATCATCTCACCGCAGATGAATTCCCCCAGTCCCGAATGAGCGCAAGTCCATTGGCGGTAAATTACAATTGGTTGTTAGCAAACCAGGCCCAAAGTAATACATTAACCAAGTTAATGAGCAGCTTGCCCAAAATTCAATTATATATATGAGAAAAAATATCCAGACCTCTATAATAAAATAGGTAAATAAAAGTGCAAGAATGTATAAATAAAGTTATTATTATTTTTGTTTCTTTTAAGCTAAAGAAGATTTGATTGCTTGTGTAAATAGGCATATTAATAATGGTTTTACTATTAAACAATAACCTAAGCTTGAAAGCCAGTTTTTATATAAATAAACAATATTTAAATGTCACAAAAATAATATAACTCCATCAGTATTTGCACATTTATTATCATATAGGGTTCTAATCTCAGAAACTCCAATTTCTAGATCTACATTATTCACCATTTTTGGGAGTATAATTTATCTGAAATCTTCATGTTAGTCTTAAAAGATTTCATATTTTCCTAAAATGAACCATCAAAATACTGGGTATCTGTCAAGTCTATTACATTCGAAAGCCATTTTCTTACTTGGCTTTCTGCATAGGAGGCGACGTTGAGGCGACGTCTAACCAAGCGAAGCGTTTTGCCGCTTTTTGCGGCCTTTGGTAATTTGCCGCCGACAACTAACACAAACAGAAACAACAATAATATATACAAATAAAAAACACAAATATATATATACACAAACAACAAATAATAAGCGATTATAGTGCAGCCAATATTTATTGTCTTAACAATATATTTATGCAATAATTGCATTGAAGTGGTGCCATTAATTATATTTTTGCCACTCTACCCCCTCGAGGTCCAGCACCCACACAAGCAGCACACTTACACACTCACAGCACGGAAGCTGTTGTGGATGACCTTAAGTGGTTTGCATCTCCACATAGAAATCCGATTACTACACACATTCATTATAAATCTTGAGAGTTCCCATCGGATCTCATGAGTTCTTTCCCCAAAAAAAAAATATAGAAAATATTGTATACATTTTTGGTGCAATAAAGCTTTTTGGCAACATTTATGGGTGTTACGCAACATGTTTCCAGCAACATTTGCCTGCATTTGTCAACATGTTGTTTTTTCTGTTTAATTTTATTGTTTCCCATTTTTTTAAATTACAAAAAAAAAAAAAAAAAAAATAAATAAATGGGTTTCGCTTTTGCACAGGAATATTACAAAATATAGAAATTAAATTATATATATTAAATTAATATATTCAATTTAGGTTTAAATTGCTTGTATATTTTACCTAAAAACCTTTCCAAAGTCTACAAAATAAACTGCTTAATATCTTTGATTTGACGACCTTTAAAAATGGAATTTCTTGATGAAAAATGTATAATTAACCAACCCCGATTTCAATTCCCCTTTCACACACTTGGTGGGGGTGTGGCTCCTGCTGTGTGCTCAAGTTTACAGTTTTTAAATTCCCAACTAAAATCGTGCAGTTGTCCATAAATAAATTGTTTCCATTGTCGAGCTTTTTCTAAGACACACTACCACTAGTTTTCCTCCATTCTGCTTTTTTGCGCTGTTTTTTTCTTATTTAAATATAAGCTAAAACAAGATGAAAATGAAAACAAAACTCTTTTGAACATTTGCCGACGCCATAACGAGCGGACATTTGTCGTTTTTTTTTGCTGTTGTTACTAAATGCAAATTAAAAGTCTATGCAGCAGCAGCAGTTTTGAAAAAATAATAATAATAATAATAAAAAAAAACAAAGTACAACTCGGGCTAACAGCAGACACCCCCACAAGTAGAAACCAAATTGATAAAAGGAGAACGCCAATGCTCTTTCTTTGAAGATACGCCGCTGTGGGTCAGGGCTTCTATCTCCATCTTATCACCTCACTTGACGACCCCGTTTTTCTCCTTCATTTGGAGTGTTAGGAACTATTTCTTTATACTAGTTGTGGAAATTTTCTCGAGATAATTGCAAGTACATTTAGTTTATATTATGTACCAAAAGCAATAAAGATAATCATATAAATAAAGATTATTGGAAGTTTTAAGAAAATTTTAAGCTATTTATTTTTTATTTTAAATTTATATACATATATAAATTATTTTTAATTTATTGTTTATTTATTTATTTTTTTTTTTGTTTTGGTTTATTTTTTCATCATCCATAAAAATATTTAAGCCTGCATTTGCTTTATTTGTTATCGTCACGCCTCTGACCCCGCGAACCCCGCTGCGCTGCCATTGCGTGTGATTTTAAGAAAACAAAAAAAAGGGGTTTTCAAAGGGAAATACAACTTGAGACTTGCTGCATTTTAATTTATACCGCTGTGCCATTTTACGCAAATTGAGGGCAAACGGCAGCAACAACTAAAAAGAAAAATATATACATATATTTATATATATATACGCAATGCGGGCCTCTTGGGCTTCATATTTGTTGTTCTTTCGCGTTGCCGTTGATAAGATATTGTCACTAGCTGCGATGATGTGTTCGAGGAGGGAGAGTACTTGGGGGCATAGGAGATCGGAGCAGTCGTTGGGATAGATATATGTAGATACTAAGTACATTGTTGAATCAACAACAATTGAATTTAATGTTTTTGTTCTCTCTTTATCTCTTTACAGGTAACGAAACGATGTGAATTACATATATATAGTACAGCCGAGAAGTTGAGTTGTGCGTGAGTTTGTACCATCTTTTGACTTGAAATCCTTTTGTTTAAAATTTATCTATTATTTAAAAGTTATATACAAGTTTAAGAAAAGTTTCAGCTGTTTCTGGTCTTTGCTAACTGTCTGACTGTCAATCTGTCAACAGCTGAAAAAAGTTGTAACAGTTTTTTTTTTTTATTTGTCTGTACCTTCTTCCCTCTGCCTCCTCCTATTTTGTTAAACCAACTCCCAAAACTGTGTTAATTGAATATCGTCATTTGCCATTTGCCAATTTGCCTGCCATTTGCGGTCACGTTTTGGGGTCTAAGCCAACGCCTCCCTCCCTTTGGGTGCAACACTACCGAAATAAACCCACTATACCCACCCACCCAATGCCCATCGCCCCCTTAGCCTACTGGCAAGCGCCATTATCAACTTCACATTTGCCAGGTTGCGCAAAAATGTGCTTATCACTTTTATTTTTATTTACTTATTTTTTTTTCATTTGTATTTTTTTGTTTTAAAGCTAAATTTTGCTTTTGCATTTGCGTTTCGCTTGGTGTTAGTTTTAGTGGGTCAGTAGCGGCGGCTCATTGAAAAGTTGACTGCCAATTGCAGTTAACCAATTAGCAATACCCAGCTTTTTGTGGCCGCCACTACAGAGAGTACACAATAAGGTAAACTTATTTAGTATGGTGAAGTCAAGCGAAATGAGTAGATCCTAAAAAAAAAGAAACTGGTTTCCTAGCAGACTTTGTGCAGACCACTTTTAAGGAGATATAGAAATTTGGATAGGGAAAAAGGGCAAGGTTCTCTCAGAGTCCAGCTACTCCATTGTACATTGCAGGCAATCCATGACACCCGTATGATCATCAGGAGGGAATTTTAAACATCAAAAAGATATTTGGTTAGAGGAGAAGGCAGAGCTGTTTCAGAGTGCAATTCTCGTTTTTTATTAATTGTACATGTGCACAAAAGCAGCTTCAATAGAGCGTAAACTTTCAATTCCGTTCTTAGAGGGTATAAAAAAATAAAAAAACAATTTTCAACAACATTTCCACAGTGGCGTAACCGCCCTTTAACGCATATTTGTCACAACCGTAATTTACTGTATTTTATGTTGACAAACCGCTTTTCACTTACCCGCAATTTCCAAGCAATGGACAATCATCATTGCTGTCAGCCCAACAAAAAATAAATAAATAAATAAAAAAAGAAGAAGAAGAGAAGAAAAAGCCAGCAACCCGACGAAAATTAAACCTTTTTGGCCAGAGCGCATTTACGTTCTTGGCCCAAATAAGTTTCAGCTGTTTTTTTTTTTGTCTGTCTGTTGTTGCTTTCTCTCTCCTCCTTGTTTATTATAAAATAATTGACAAGCCACCGCTATACTATAAAAACGAAGATGACAAAGTAGAAGCAAACACCCGTCAAGTAAAAGCAGCGATCGAGGCATTAAAAAATTAAATAACATTGCGAGAAAACTCGAAAAATTTGCACACAACAGGGAGAAACAAGAAAAAAAAAAATATAAAAAGAAGATAGAGATGAAGAAAGGGGCCAGAAATGCATTATAAAAGCCGGCTCGAAAAAGAAAGTAGCAGCTGAGCAGAAACCGCAACAAACACACAAAAAATGAAGCAGAGAAAGAGGCGGCAGAAACCGCATGCCAAAAAATGGTACAAAAAATAAGCAGACGAAAATATTACTTTCTGTGCTAGCTGAAAGAACTATCTGAGGAGAGACTGGCAAAAAGATACAAAATAAAAGGAAAGAGAAAAGATACAGCCAGCTGAAAGTTCATTAAATTGACATCAGATGAGTGGATCTCCTCATTCTTCAGGTCTGCATCGAAGTGGGTTCCTCTTCAAACCATTTATTTTTGTATAAAACAACTTAATATAACTCCATTAAAATATGTTTGAAAACGTGCAGCTTTATTGTTAAAACCTTTTTTTAACTTAACTTTTGTTTATAGTAAAATGTTAGACTCCCGACCCAAAATCTTAGTGATACCTAATTTTAGGAACCTTAAATTTGAATCATAAATATACAAAAACATATCAAAAATATTAAAGAAGTATTTAGGAAAAATGCAATTTTATTGTCAATTCCTTTTTTTTTAACTTGGGGTTATAATGAGTCTAGACTTAAAATCCTAATGAGTGTATATTGTAATTTAAAAAAATAGACAAATGCAACAAAGTTTCATATTTTGTATATATTAAAAAAAATATATAAAAGAAAATGTGCAACTCTATCAAAAGCTGTTTAATTTTTAAAATTAATTTGTTGTCCTAATGTAAATTAATTCCTTAAGTGCCAGTGAGCCTTTCTTTAATTTACATTTGTTTAATTTTTCTTTCCTGAATATTTTTCGCTAATGTATATTACCTATAATTTTTTGATTTTCATTGTTTTTGATTTCGTAAAAATTTGGTCAAGCCAAAAAATTAGTAATTGTTTTTTTCCCTAGTTTTTTGTTAGCTAATTTTCAGGGTAATGAAAGGCAACAAGAATTGCATAATACTACTAGAAAAATGGGACACATTGTCATTGTCCGAGCCAAGACAGCAAAGCTACTGGCCAAAAACAAAAAGAAAAGAAAAATCGGTAGGGGAAAAATTACAGTCCGAAGCGTAGAAAACATTTCATGGTTCAATGCCAAAGCAAAAGCGGAATATAAAATAAAACAAAAAGGAAACATTTCGTGTTACAACTTAGACAGGGGCGTCTTTTCTTTTCTTTTCATTTTTTTTTTTTTTTTTGTTTAGTTTTATTTTATTTTAGACCCAGTCATCCAAGCTGACGATTAGTTTTAAACGCTTGGCCACCACCAACTAGAGGAAAACAGGGGGGTGGGGAGGAGGGAGTGAGGAAACTGTATTGTCGCCAAGTTGCGATTATTATTATGTCAGTCGGTTGGCTGTGATTCGAGAGTGGGCTTACAGTGTGAGCAAAAGATTGAATTTTTAGCTTAAAAAATAAAATAATAAATAAAATCAGGACAGGAATATAGTCCAAATAAGAACAAAACCACAAAGGAATTCATATTTTAGTTGTTAAATTTAAATTTTAAAAGTATAATAATACAAATTAGTTTCTTTTGTTTGACAAAATAACATAAAAAAACCTGAATTTTGCGTGTCTAGTTTCAAAGTATTTTAGTTTTAGAACTACCCCAAATTTAAAATAAATTTTTCAAATATTTTCCTTAGTGCATCTATACGACTTGGACGGGGGAATGTTGGCCAGAAAGAAGGGGGCTTGGGACCGCGGTAGTAGTAGTAGTGACAGCTCAGAACTTTGTGGACGCCTGCGGCATTTTCAATTAGCCAAACAGCGGTTTGCGGGCAGGAAAGCGATTGAAAAAAAAAAAATCATAAATAAATAAACAACAAAAGTGAATTTAATTGATTTGCATATTTGTTTACGGAGATTACAAATATCCCAAGGGGTGGGGACCTCACATACCTACCAGCAATCTATATAATCTGCGGCCTATAGTTCGGTTTTTTTTTATTTTTTTTTTAGCCTTTAAAAAATCGCAACCGAAACACGTTGGCGTTTATGATAATAATTGTTGTCTGTCGTTCTTGTTTTTGATGCTGGCGCCAGCTTTTGTTTCCTACATAGACATATAATTTGCCCAGACAATTACCGGATTAGTGGGGAAAAAGGCGTGACACAGGGAAGGACAAGGGGGCCACCTTAATTCTTAATTATTATTAAATAAATAAGGAAGTGCTGTCGACTCGGCAATACCCTGGCGATCTTTTTAGATGGCTTTAAAGTTGAAAAGTCCAAAGAATGTAAGGAAAAGATATATTTATAATGAAATGAACTTTTCGCAAGACTGCAGGTAACCCTTCAAGGCCGCTGCTACCAAGATATAAACAAGCTAACACACACACACAAACATAAGCTCTTGAGGGAAAAGTATAGCAATTTCCCCTCATAAATTATGCAACATTATTTCCTAGGCAAAAGGGAAGCTTGAGACTCCAGTTTTTCTCTTTGCTATTTTGCATCTGAGATGGCGAGATGGAAAACTGATGGAACACAACGGGGGTGGGGGGAGGGAAATGCGGGAGAAGAAGCAAGAAAAATGCGGACACTGCCTGCGAAAGTGGCAAATGGCGTCAAAACCGCAAAGAAGACAATTGCACACATACCAAGGCAAAAAAAAAGTGTTGATGTTAGCCAACTTCCATTTCGAGCCGCAACATTCCATTGTCTGTTTTGTAGTGCGCTTTGTTTTCACCTCTCCTTCTCTCTCTCTCTATGTTTTTCTACTTTCCGCCATCAATTTTTCCCTTTGATACAGTTAATATCAAAATTATAAGACACCTACACAAATTTCTAATAATAATTTAGGTAATTTCATGACTTTTTAAATAAACTTTCAATTAAAAGCTTATAAGTTTTGTATACATTTAAAAGAATATTTTATATTTTATTTTATAAACAATTTGCGTGTGTTTTGCTTCTTTTTGTATACATTTAAAACATGTTTATTGCAGATAAGATTGTCGAGTCTTCAATTTACCTATTTATATGCAGTTAAATGTATTACAAAATCTAAAAATAACTCAAAGAATGCCTTATTATTGTGTTACGCACTGTATGTTAAAATGCAATCAGCAAGAAACTTTTCCTAGGTTGGTAGAAACAAAAACTACGGCTGCATGTAAAAAATTAAATTAAATTAAAACCAAAAAGGTTTACCTAAAGACTAGCCCTCTCTTTGGGGGGACTTTAACAACTTTCCACTTTCTTTGCTGCATTTCTTTGACATATTAGAAGCTTGCCATACCAAAAGTTTAAAGGGAGAGAAAAAGGTTTCTCTGTTTTTTATATATATCTTTTTTTTATATTTTAGAAACGAATCTATGGATCTACCCTTGGAAATATCTATTTCTATGTTTTTTTCTGGGTTTTAAAATCATATTCTTGAGGCCTATCTTTGAGTCTCTGCTAGCAAGTAAATCATATATTTTTTTTCCTGGTTACAAAAAATATTTCGATTTTTTTTATCCATTTAATTATTCAAATCATTCAAAAATGTCCGCGTGCCGCCATGCCAACGAAAATATTTACCTCACTCGCTCCCCAACCACCATTCACATTTTGTTGCTGCTGTTGTTGTTGTTGTTTATCAATCGATAATATCAACATGAGACATGGAAGAGCAAACGAAACTCAAATTGAAATTTAATTGAAAAATGGCAGCGAGTAGGAAACGGACTAACTGAGCCGAGGCTGATATAAAAACGCGGCGGCAAGCTAAGAATAAATAAACAATCGTATTTCTCTCTTTCTTCCTCGCTTAATTTGTGCATATGAATGAATGAATGAATGACTGACTGGCTGAATGAATGAATGATCGCACGCATGAATGAATGAAACCAAAAGGCCAGGCCAGCCACTGGAGGAAAAAGAGAGGGGGGGTTGTGTAGGGAAGAGGGTGTAGGAGATCAATGAATTACAATTGCAAGTGTACGTGTGTGTTCGTAATTGAAGTTAAATTTGTTGATCCAAAAACAGTGCTTATCAAGTGGAGAGAAGCATCCCAGAAGAAATAAATAATATCATATTTATTTATAAAACTACATTTTTTATTTGTATTACTCTATTCTAATTAGTTAACTATTCCGATTAGTTTTCAATTAATTCAATACCTCAACAATCCATTGACTGTTCAATCGAATGCTGATATTTGATACAAAACAACTTCCTGAATTTCTATTTACTATAAGTTCCCGACACCCATACATAGTATTAGCCCTTCCGATATCTACATGAATGAATCGTAGCTGGATTAAACTGGGAAATCAATATAGTCACTGACTGTATCAAGTATCAAGTAGTTCCAGTAGTTCATTCATAGTCAAGGCATTAATGATTTCTTTTAGGCGTAAATTTAAAAAGTATTTACAACAAAAATAAAAGCGGAAGTTAATTTTAAAGAGTCAAAGATTGTATATCCTGTCAGCTTGCAATCGTTTATAAGAAAACATAAAATGCTTCAATCTATATTTGGCAAGCTTTAAGTTTTTAATAGGTAACAAATTTAAATTTGATTTTTTTTTTAAATTAAACAATACATTTTTGTAAATCAATTTTCTTTTTAATTTTTAAAAGGTTTTCAAACTTTTATAAAATATTACAAGGGAACCCTATTCTCCATTGCAATAAATTAATAAATTATTATTATTTTTTATTCACTATTGACCCATTTTGGTGTCCACCATTGTAAAAGTTACTCCAACTCCCTCGCTCTCTCTTTCCCTTTCTAGCGGAAATAGCACACACACACACATGGGGCAGCCGGGGAAATAGAATCGTTCTGGAAATCTTTACGCATGATTTTACCTCGTTTTGTTTGGTTTGTTGTTTTATTTTCCCCCCTTCCTGAAGGGGAAACAACAACAAAATGTATATAGGATAAAAAGAATCATAAAAATGCATTGCCCGCCGCATGTCCGCTCCCTGAAAGTCCCTTCACTCCTCCTCGACCATCGTATGTATCTTCCGCAGCAATTGGCATGTGAATCGTGATGCGATCGCGGGTGTAACGCAGGGCGGAGAACGTGCTGGGCATTAATGAAAAGAGTTTTGCCCCCCGACGAACGTAAATGAGTCCAATGCCAAGTCGAGCTTCAGGAGATACATACATAGGTGATGGGAAGAAATAGTAACCAGGAAAATGTAAGAGTTAAACTAGGTAAAACATGAATTAATGCCAATGCAAACATAAAGCCGGAAATGTGCTTGAAACTATTTTGAAAATGTATTTTTTGAATATAGATACAATATCTAAATAGATACATTATTTAAGAAGATACAATATCTAAAAAGATACAATATATAAAAAGATACAATATCTAAATAGATACATTATCTAAATAGATACATTATCTAAAAAGATACAATATCTACAAACTTGATTGCAAACTGTGAATAGAGAGGCAAAGATTGGCAAGTTTACCGACTCGGAAGTCATGCCTTTGGGGGGCATCCCTGCTTCTGAGTTTTCTTTTAAGAACTATCTTCAAGATTCTTTTGTATGTTTTCATAGATCCACATATTTTCCTGCACGTTTTCTCTCCTTTACTTTACATTTTGATTTCCACGATTCCCCCTCACTCTCTTTGGGGATCTTTCAAGATCTGACGGAAGGCGAACAACCACCCACCGGGGGGAGGAGAGGAAAGTTGTTGCCTGAAACTGAAAACTGAAATGAAACTTCACTTTTCTTTCACTCGGAGAGAGAGAGAAAGAGAAGAGCAACCATTTTTATCCCCCTTACTCTCCCGCTTATCGCCGCCCCTGAGTTATCCGGTTGCAAACCTGTAAAGTAAAAGCTTCAACTGCAACTGCAACAACGTCACATGTTTGACCCATATTTTCCACCAAAAAAAAAAAAACTAAAAAAGTAAAAACTCACGAAAAAAGCGAAGAAGTCACACAACAAAAATTGCACTGCAAATCAAATGTTCTAAAATGATATATTAAAACACTTATAAAATATAAAGTTTTATATAGTTGTAAAGTTTTTTATGAACTGAATTACTAATCTATAAGATCAAGAATTTATTTTGTATGCATTAATTTATTTATATTTCACAGATTTGTACTGCATTCCCAGGTCAAATTCATTATCTAAAATTCCGGGCATTTATCTTACATTCTTTTCATATATTTTATTGATATTTTATATCTTTTATATTTTGATACCTTGAAAGAGCTCTTTATCGCCACTGATTTGTATTTTCCTCATCATTTAAATCTTTATATCTTCTGCTCGTTTTCCACAACGACATTTCCCCCTCAATATTCCCATACATTTGCATGGCAGCGGCGGCGGCGAGTTTTTATTTATTTCTGGTCAACTCTTTCTTTCACTTGGCCAAGGCAATCCGGCTATTTCACC
>VNJN01004674.1:0-33407 GCA_008042485.1 Drosophila mayri | reverse complement strand
GTGTCTGAGGTCAGCTGGGGGGGAAGTGGCATTAAGAGGAGAGGTTGGGAGGTGTGGGAGGCGTGACCCCAAAAACAGCTGTTCTGGTTAGCCAAGGAAACTGTTTGCGGCCAAAGGGGAGCTTGAACTGAGCGATGAGAATGATAAGTTGTAAGAGCAGATAAGCTGAGAATGGGTTAGTTTTTACTTAAACTAATCTTTAAGGAAGTGTTTTTACAGAGTAGTAAATAATAATCATTTAAAATAAATAAATATGAGTTAAAGTGTATAATTTCTGTAGCATAACAAATCTAAGAAGTGCCTTCCAGAACTTACTTATGTTTGCTTTAAGGAAATTCCTCTATAATTTATAGTTTCCCAAACTTCTTAGCTAAATATTATATATTTATTTTATAATTTTAACACATTTATTCATATTTTCCCAACCAATCACCTTATTATCACTGCACCAGGTGTTTAAAAAGAAAATCTCTGCTTGCATCGAGCAGAGTTTGCCCCAGGACCTTATCACACTCCTGCCTGGCTGCCAGAACGAACACCTAAACACCAAAACATGATTCCCTGCCATCTCTCCGCAAACTCCGCAACTGCTTAGCCACTTTAGCCATAAAAATATAACACCTGCTTATCTCGAATACCAACCAGGACTCAGGGCTCAGACATCCGGAAGCCGCCCCCGAATAAGCAAAGCCACAAGCCCAAAGGCAACCGAAAAACATTTCCCGAAAAGAGAGAAAAGGCAAAAGGGGTTGGCAAGAAGCTAGCTATACCGAGAGTGGGTACTGACCTAACACCCCCGTAAAATGCTTGAGCCAAACAAATACCGTAAAAACACTTATACGGAATTCCTCAACGCCTGGTAAACCAGGGCAGTGGCGTAAAATCCACCCTAGAAGCACAAAAAATAGAATTCAAACCCCACAAACACAAAAAAAAAACCAGAGCAAAGTTTCGAAAGTCGCAGCCAAGTGCCGACGGCAAATGGAGACGTATAGCCCCCCACCCAAACCAGGGAAATCTTGGGCAACATTTAAAGGATTTTGTTCGGAAGGCGTTAGTCGTTTTACATGCATTATCCTGGCACCCAACAAAAAAAGTGTTGACATTAAAATAATAATTTTAATTGCCTCAAAAAGCACCGGGATCCTTTCTGACCCCTGACTGGCTGGTTAGTGAGTGGGGTCTATTTAAACACAAAGGGTAATTAACATTTTTCTTTTCGACCCAAAGGATAAGCAGCTTGTTTAGTCCTGGCCAAAGTCAAATGAGCAAATGTGGGAGTTACAGAATAAAAAAAAACAGGGAAATGAAAACAGAAACGAAAAAGGACCACACACATTACGTGGGTTCTTTGGGGAGTCCCCCTTTTTTTTGCGGTTTTTGCATTTGGTTTAACTTGGCTGGTAAATCCTATACCCTTAGGTTCTTGGTTGGGATCTCTGGCTGCTTCTCTGGATCCCTTATCCTGGCGCCCAGTCAACCGACCGCCTTTCAACACCTTCAACAAAGCGTGAATTAAGTGCTCGAGATTTTCTACACTTAATACAACAAATTTACAGCAGCGTCTACGTGCAACATGTGGCATGTGGCCCCCGGTTCCCGGTTCCCAGTCCCCTAGCCTCTTCACCACAAGTTAATTGCGCAATTAGCTGGTTTTGTGGAACATCTGTGCAACTGTGTCGCGTCTCATTAAGCCCGATCTCAAATACTATGGTGATGGACAGTCGGGGAAAAAGAGAGAGAGAGAGAGAGACTTTTAATTGCATTTAATTAACAATAATTTAACGAAAAACACTAAAACGAGAAATAAAATTAGTGGAAATTAAGCCAGAAATGCCTGAGCTCAGAGTGTGTCTGCAAGAAGAAGCCGAGGATCGTTGAAATTTCACTAATGATATATTCATTTTCTAAAGAAATTGTTTAATCATCCGCTTTTATCACTTGGAAAGGAATTCCGCATTCTAATGAACTCAGGAAATATATTCAAAGATATTCAGATCGATCTTTAGAAACCCTTTTACATATTTATACTCTCCCCTGTCGCCTATAAATAATTATTCTGCTCTTCATTGAATTTATCTACCAACATAATTACCTAAGCACGACAGACTTACATTATTTCCTATCTCGTATCAACCATCTTTGACAATCCATCCATCAAGCATGATTGAAACCCCGAGAACAACCCCGAATTGTGTTTCCCCCCAACACTACAAGTTCGATACACGCAACGTGGCCGCGGTAAAGTATTGTTTTTAATTGCTAATTGAGCAAAATACTTGGTGGAATGAAATTAATTATAGTTTCATGTTTTTGGGCCACAAGAAATAACAAAATAACCGAACAAATATTCGACTTATTTCACTTAGTTTCTCAGTGTTCACGCAAAAGCATAAATTGTTTAATTACTAATTAAGAATAGGAAACGACAAACGATAAATGTAATGAATTAGAAGGCGAATCGAAGGCAGTTGGCATTATTTCAGTTCTAGCGTGTGACAATTCGCATTAATTACAGCAAATGCTCCAAAAAATAAGCCATTAAAGATGGGGACGGGGACTCTAGAGTGTGGCATGGGGAAGGGAATCCGGAATGGCGAAATGAAAGTGCGCCGGAGATCCCCAACTTGCCGCATTTGGCGTGTTTTTAGGCTGCTGTTGCTGCTTGGACACTTGTGACATTTTCTTAATTGAAATGATGCGCGTTCGTTGATAAAAATTCGTTGTATATGTATATATTCCTCTCTCTTTGCACGTTTTGCTGATGATTATTATTAGTCTTCATTATTGTTCATTATTAAATGAGCGTGTGCATCCCCCGCACAGCTCCTTCGAGCCCCACTTTTTAGATGTGCGTGTTTTTCGCTTTTTGTGTAGGCTTTGTGGCATGTGCGGCATGCAATATCTTATTTTGGTGGCGAAAAAGTGAGCCAATCCCCAGAAGATCGCCTCCAAATGGAAACGCTCACAAAAATTGTCTACTTAACTAAAGTAATTGGGACTTTTTCAAGTGCATAAACAATTGGGGATGTTATATTTTTATTTCAAAGAATTTTTGAATATAATGTGTTTTCTTATTAAATAATTTTAAATATCATTGAAATATATTTGTGAGAACTATAAATCAGGAACTTGGATATCTTTTTATTATTCCAAAAATAACTAATATCCTCCTCCAGTAAGGTTTCTTTTTCCCATAGTAAATCACATTTATTACTAAATATTATTAAATATTAAATGAATAGTTTAATATTATATTAATGTAACCCAAATAAATTCCAAAATTATTTTTAAATTAAATTAATTTCCTTTCCCTTTGATTTACCTCCTAGACTGGTAACCATTGCATTTTCTCATTCAAAAAACATCAATTCATACATATTTCCTGCAGTTTTTCCATTTTCGCCACCCTGCCGTTTTAGGGCAATAAAATTGCATTTTATGTTTCCACAAGCTTGCAAATTGGCCACACATCAAAAACAGAAGGCAAAATCCTTTTAAGATTTCGAGTGCCCCGCCTTCAGTGCCTTTACCGTGAATATAATTATTACTTTAATTATGCTAATTAAACAGGCCGCCCACAGGGGCGGCTGGGAGGGGCGTGGCCAGGCCAGGCAGCTGGCCAAAAAAAAAAACACGGAACATAATTAAGCGTTTTGCTTTGGCGGATTTTCCTTCTTTCATTTTTACGATTTGCCTACGTAAAGTGACAACGTGACGCGATCGTTGGGGTATATCTCTTTAGTTTTCTTTTGGACGGGGGTTTGCGGGGGGAAATTGCAATTCTCCGCTGGCTTTTGGTTATTTTTAATGAGTGTGAGTGTGTTTGGTGTGTGGTGCCTCCTTGCCGCAGTCAGTTTGGTTGCCTTTCCGCTTCTTGTGCCGCGGCATTTTTATGCGTTCGTCATCCGTTTGTCATAAAAAAAAAGAAATAGCAATTGCAGCTACTAACAGCAACAACATTTAATTTATAATTTAATATCTAATCAGTTTCTTTTTTCCTGTTTGTCGACGTTGATTTTCTTTTTCACAGCTATTTGTGCATTAAAAGTTGTCGCAATGCCTTTGACCAGAGACACGCGCATTTAATGGATTTCTCTGATTTGCTAAAGATGCCACTCAAAATCATAAAAATCCTGCAGTCAACTTAATGAGGTAAATAAATAAATTGCAATGACACAGAAAATGTAAATTTTTGCAGATGCGAAAAGCAGAGAAAAAAAAATTAATAAAGTTGCTATGGAGCTAGTAAAATTATAATAAAATAAATCAGGAAATAAATTCTTTGTAAATTTGTAATAAAATAAATTATTAGATTAATTCTTGATATACTGATAATAAATTAATAATATAAATAAATTCTTTCTAAATGTAATTCAAAATATAATAAATCATTAAATAACTTCTTTCCTAATATAATTCATAAAAAAATAATTATTGTCAGAATGCCGTCGGAATTTTTTTTAAACACAAACTTCAACATTTGTAAGTTGAATTTTAGCTAGTAAAATTTTGAAAATAAACCTGATTCAGTAATATCATGAAGATATGTATTTGCAATTTAAATTGGTAATCATTAGTTAATATATGTATATATTTTTTATATGCATCTGAAAATTAATGTAGTATGAATATTTACGAACATTTGGATAATAAATTAAATAGAAATAAATATTAAAATGTATTAAAAGTTCAAATGTTGAATTTATATTAGACATTACTTTAAGATCAATTGAATTACATAATTAATTATTCATTTTTATTATTAAATATATAAGAATCAACTGAGAAGCCTCTTTACACCTGAAAGTATCTGCTAGTTGCAGCTGCCAAAAATGTATCTTTTGACTTTCAATCTCAGAAGCAAATATCAAAATTATTAAAATCTATACCATATATTTTAAAATATTATCAGATACAAAGATCCCAAGATACAAAAGCGATCTTGTTGCACAATCGGTGGTTCTCAAACCCTAGCCAAGTCAAATGCAACTCATTAGGCTGAGATATGCACCCGCTGAATGTCATTCCAGAGTTTGGACACTGGATTTATGTATGTGTGTGGCTTAGAGCCCGGTTAATTCTCGCTAAATAATTGCCGGCGATAACGAGGCGTGGAGAACGAGTCGAGTTTAGTTGGGAGCAGGCGATATAGCGGACTCTACATCTGCCTCTGCCTGGCAACGACAATGGGGAGCTAACACAAAGAGACTAAATTCTGTATTAATTTGCAATTAATGCAGCTAATTATATTTAATTAAATGAGCGGGCCAAGCTAACAATGCACCGAAGATCGAGGGCCGAGGGACGAGGGTTTCCAAGTGGAACTTGGGCACTGGGAAAAATGTATATATATCGCACAGGTTGGTCCGGCTTTGGAATGAAACTGATTATTACAATTGTTGTTACGCCTGCCGCTGGCTGTTGTTAGTGCGAATTGTGCGCTGCTGTTTATTGTATCTCATAGATACGATTTAATTTTTTTTTTTTTTGCAAAATGACACTGAGCCACGGCGAGTCAATTGTAATACGTTTTAGTCGGCTTTCGTGGGGTGGCATCATTCGCAAGGCTTAGCGCACATTAAACTATTTATATTTATGTGTAGAGTTTCATTCTGATTTCGTTTTGGAGATCGTTTGATGAGCCTCATTGTTGCAAATTGCCACTGTCCACTGCCGCCGCAGTGCCGCGATGTATTATTAGTTTGTTTATGTCTATTTATTATATTTGGTTTTATTATTAGAACGTCGCAACTATTTTTGAGTAGCTCGCGCAGCTCGTAGCCCCTCATGCTCATTGCGATTCCCATGCTGGCCGGGCCGTAATGGTGATGTTGATAAAATTAACGTTAATTAAAGTTATTAACCGCCTGCAGCGAAATCGCATCAATTTATTGGTTTTTTGCATATTACCGTGTCAAGGTTGGGATTTACATAAAAACTGCATTGGATGTTTCGCACAAAATTGCCAGTGAAGTGCGTACGAAGCTCAAAAGGTGTTTCGATTTGTCCGATTTGCTTAAAGCAAGTCGGTTGGTAATTAAAAAATTATTATAAAATAAGATTTAATGATTTTTTATACGAATTGAAGAGTTTTGCACTTGACATATATTTGTTTTTGGCTTTGGTAAATATTTGTCTTAGTTTTTATAAGCACGAGTTTTTCAAATTATTGATTTCATGAATTAATAATTACAGAGATGTGGTAATTAATTTTAATCAATTTAATTTAATTGATTTTAAGCTTTATAGATGGAATAAACTGTGAAGGGAATTTATGATAAATTTTTAAAGGCAAAATTAAGAAATGTTTATAGAATTGAAAAGTAGAACCTTTATTGTGAATTGTCTTACTATCAATAATTTTTCCCTAGACTTTATAATTAATTTCTGTTGAATTTTAAAAGTGTCACAGTATGTTTTTAGGCATAATTTTATCAAGCTAAAAATATTTTTTTCATATACGAATTCAAATTGTTAATAACCAACTGGTTTCATCAATAATTGGAAAGGTTTATATAAAAATTAGCTTGAATCTATTAATGATAATTACTACTAATTGTCATGTTATTACCGGTTTTCACTAATTCCAAATATTTATATGTTTATAAGCAATTAGAATTTTGTTAATTAAATGGATTAAAAATTATATTAATAACCTGTTATATTAAATTAATAAATAAACAATTATTTACCGTTTTTCAGTATTATTTCAGCAACTTCCAATAGTTTTGAAGTGATTTTCCTTTAACTGTTGAGTTAATTCAGGCGAATCCTAGTTTTTAAACACTTTCTTATTTTGTTTTTATTCTTATTTGTGTGTTGTATCTTTTGTAGTAAATATTACTTCTTATCACAAAACTTGCACTTAAGTCAAAGTATCTTTACGTTACTAAGGAGTATTTGGGAGTATCTTAGCGATTCTCAAACACCCACGCACTTAAAATTTCGCGGGAAATTTCAAAAACTGCTCTTTTAAATGTTTGAAAACGTTTGCCGCTTGGCTGTTTGCTTGCACTGTGTTTGTGTTTGTTTATTTGTTTGTTTCTCGCTGCACGCGCCGCTTGAGATGCCGATTCCGATTGCAATTGCGATTGCGATTCTCTGGGTGAGATATATAGTACTACAATTTCTTGGATTCAGATACTTTCGGTTGGGAATTCCGGCCGCAGTTCGTTCAGGCGCAGCGTCGAAACCTGAATGAATGTGCGGCGCACGAGCGGCGCTTTGGACAGCATAAGTAGCAAGAACACACACACACTCGCACGGGGGCAGCTGCCGAAGCGGGCACGAGCATTAAAAACGAAGGCAATGCAGCCCGAAGCCCCGGCTTGAGCTTAGCAGGAGCAAGCGAGAGAGCTTGAGAGCGCCAGAGGCCACCTCCCGCCACCTCCCACTCCGTGGAGCCCAGAGACCCCCCATTTGCCACACCACCCCTGCACAGCGGCAGCGACTGCGCGTCGACTGCGCAGGAGCAGCAAGTATATGCAATTTGCTTGGCGCTGTTAAAATAAAAATAATGACGTCATTAAGCTCACAAATGAGCGGCGCTGCTGCCTGCAATGGAAGCCGGCGTCGGCGTTGACTGTGGCAGAGCTTATAACTGTTGTTCTGTGGCAGGAGAAGTTGCACCACTTGACGAAAGGCGAGCACTTAACGACGCACACACACACACACACAGTCAGAGGCTGAGGCAGAGAAAGAGAGGGATGTAGCGTGAGAGAGAGAGACATCGAGTGCACTAGTCAGGGGGTGGTGGGTGTTGGGGGTGTGAGTGCTTATTGTGAGCGCAAATTTGAGCTCTTTTTACAAATGCATTTTGTTGTTTATATTTTTGCTTTTGTTATTCTTGCTGCTGAGGGGTTAGAGGAGGGTAAAGACAATTTGTTGATGTTTGAACTTTTATTATACATTTTTGGGGATTCGTTTGGATAAATTATATAATGTATCTGAATGCAGATATTTATTTTTCTAGTTTTTATACCCTTTTAGGGCATCATTTAGTCAGAAGACAGGCACTAAAGGAGTCGAAAATCATATATATTCTTGATCAGCATCGAAAACTGATCAAATCTAGCACAAAACATTGAAATTAATACATTCTTGGCTTAGTTATAATATTTTAAAAACTTAAATTTTGTAAAAAAGTTATCATATAAAATATAGAAATTAAAGTCACTATGACATTTGGTATATTTTTATAACCTTTTATTAATACTTTTTTTGAAATTAAAAATCTCTGTAAATCAAGGTCTCTGGAGCTAGAATCTAGGACCTATTTAAGGTTTAGTTAAGATAATAATTTATTAAAATTATTATAACCAATAAAAATTTTTAAAGTGTTCAAATTTTCAATACTTCCTTAGATATATAATTAAATATAAATATTATATATATCCAGGTGTTTATTCCAGAATCATTAACCCCAGCTTAGTTTTAAGAGCTCAAGAAAAACTATAAAACATTTAATGAAGCTGACCAAATCCTGGACCCTTTATAATCCCTCCATCCCTCCCTGTTGCAACTATTTGCCGGTAATTAATAATTCAAGTGTCGGGCCGCAAAGCAAATCCAATGCCAAAAGCTGTAGTCCGTCAGCTCATCGGCCAGCAAACCTCATTCGAAACTCGAAATCCGAAACTCTAAACTCCAAAACTCACAGTGTGACGTGTGCGGGGGTCCGGTGGACCGCCCTCTCACCATCCTCACTGTGGCATCCGTTCCGAAGCGCTTCCAGAAAACCGAAAAGTGCCAATAAATATGGAAACGTTTTGCCTTGTTCTGCCCACTCTGCCTCCCACTCCTCCACCCACAGGTACCTCGACGCTCCTCTCCTCGGCCATGTCCCCGCGTCTTCTGCTGCTTTTCCAGCTCAATACCCCTTGCCGAGGTGGTGCACTGGGAGGAATTTAATGTTTTACATAAAATTATGTTAATTAAATATTTGTAAATCATATAAAATAAAATATTATATATAGATGGCTAAAAAGGCTACTTTTTATTGATTATTTATTGAAATAAAGTTACTATTGAAAACATTGTATTTTAGATACAAAAAGTTTACAAAAATTAACTAATATATTTTCTGTTTTGTCACTATTTTCTCTTAAAAACTGCATTTAAACTTCTACTTAATTATAGTTACAACATTTCTTCAAGTGTATCCTTGCTCCTTGGCTACCTTTGCACTAATTCACATTTGATGTTTTGTTGTCTGCGCTTGTTGCTGTTGCTGCTTGCATTTTTCTGGTCAATGAGGTTACAGTCAAGTCACTAGACAAGCCCCCGCTGCCACTGCGACGCCCCTGTGTTCAGAGGGGGGACAGAAGATGCAGCAGCAGCAGCGGCAGCAACGGCAGCGACTCGTGCGGTCTTCAACCAGTCGCTGTCGGTCAGTGGATGCTGCCAAACAGGCTGCCTTTGCCACAGCCTCTGATTCTGACTCTGCTAATGCTGCTGCAGCAGTCTAGCCAGCCACCCACCCGCCTCAACCATCAGGCTATCGGAGGTGTCGATGACGTCGTCTGGCCGCCCCCTTGAAATCCACCCCCGCCGCTCGGCCGGAGTGCCCCGAAAAGTCCATTGAAGTATCTCGCTTCGGCCTCATCTCTCCCTCGAAAAACTGAAACTGACTGCAACTGCCTACGCCATTTGATGATTTTGCCGTTTGCCTCACTTAATGCGATTCGCAAGGGTATGCACTTAGGCCTATACGGTTTGTGATTAACCGGATTCCTTGGGAGAAGGCTAGAAAGGATAAGAAGTGGAGGGAGGTGTATGTGTGTCAGTGCTTGGAAGACCTCGATTGTTGGGATTGTTGGTAAGGAGAGAAGGTGACCTCCATTGGGGATCAGTGGCAGGTAATAGTGTTTTTACAATGATATTTCTATGATGTCTAATATAAAGATAATCTGGAACTTTAAAGAAATATTATTTTAATTTATAATTCAAAGTTTTTTATAGTAAAATTTCTGTAGATATATGTTAAAGATAATAAACCAATTCTGTGCTTTTCATAAATGTTTGAAATTCTTTTTAATACCAAAGCTTAAATTATATTCAAAAATGTGTAAAGAAAACACCAAAATTAATTCTAAATAAAAATTATTTCTATTTCAAAGTTCCTCCCTTGATTTCTCTTTAAAATAACCCATAGAGCATCCCAACTTCGCACATCTTAAGGATACACTTTTTGGCCATCGTTCATTCTAGTGGTTGTTGATTTTGTTTTTAGCCAATTTTGGTCAATATTTAAGTGCCGGTCGGGGCACTCTTCACTGCTCCGGCTGTCGTACCGTGTACATGTCTAGGCCACATCACCTCATCAACTTAATTTTCGGAATTTTCATGTAGCTCCATCTCTCTCTGGCTAGCTTTTCCCCTATCTTTCTCTCTCTCTCTCCTGTCTTTGTCTTTTATGTCTAATTTTGTGCTGCATTTTACCGGCAGCTATAAAAGCATATTACCGTTAAATGTTGCACTGTCGAGTTGTCGTCTAATTTACGTTACCCGGCAGCCAACGGGTCCAAAATGGGTGGTGGAAATGCTGGGAAAATGGTGGGAAATGGGCGGTGGGCGGTGGCAGGGATGGGGTCTTTGGGTCTTTCGATGCGGATGCAGCAGTAGAGAGAGCCACTGCCCACTTTCCATCTTGGCTTGATTGTCATTGCAGCTCGCAGGCTCAGCCTCGGCCGGCAAACTGATTAAATTCAGCACGCGCCCTGCGGGCATCCTTGCTAACTTCTTCCATGGCCAAGACGAGATGCTCAATGGGGGCAGGGGGGTTGGAAAAGGGGTAGCCGGGGGGTAGCAGAAGGGGTTTGATGTGCACAAAAACAAATATTATAGATTGTATCTTTTATAATCAATTTGCTGATGAAAATCAACATTTGCTGATTGAATTATGATTGATTTTAAAGAAGAAACTTTTTTTTAAACTGTTTATACTAATCTTAACTTATGGAATAATTTTCTTAATAAATTCGTGATAGTTTTCTTGCCTTTGGTGCTTCATTTTGGACCTTATTTTAAACAAATATTGTTATTTGTTCAAAGGTAAATTGATACCCCTTTTTAAGAGTACTTTTTGGCATTTTTGAAATATTTCTCAAATATGATTTAGTATTTCAGTTGTTTTATTTTTTCAAGTGTTGCAAGTAGGTGTATGATGATGATTTTCGGGGGGTGGTAACTCAAAGTCATCAGCTTAGACGGGGGCCAGAAACTAGACGCTCTACATAAATTTGAAATTAACGTTTCTAGCACATTGTCCGTCTTACTAGCTATCTCTTTCTATGTAAATGTTCCTCTCTCTTTCTCTATAGCACTCTTTCCCTGTCTCTGTCTCTCTGCTCTCTTACATGCTTTCTGTAATTATCATTTGCCAGTCCGTTTGCCTTGGAACACACACGCCGTCTTGGCCCGATCTTAACTTGGCTTTCGGGCGAACTGTATGGCATATACCTCCCCCGTGTAGACCCCCAGACCCCCTCCCGGAATGGTCGTAATTAAATGCAAATCTCTCGTCCCCCGTCTACGTCTAATATATTGCCATAGTGCCACGGGGCAAACTGTGGCCACATTTTCAGCAGCGTTCCGAAACTTGTCAGCACTGCCGCCCCGCCTGGTGGTGCACTGTTCATGGTGTTTGGTGTTTGGAAAAAAATGAAGTGCAATAGCCGAGAACGTGTATATAAACCAAACAACATTAAAATTATCGCCTGGACAGCCCATAAAGAGCATAAAGGTGTTGGATCGCCCACGTCAACGGATAGAAGATACTCTGCCTTTGGGATACCCTTTAGGGATGATTCAAATGGGTAAATTATGCAACTAATAAGGAAGTGTATGTATTAAAAAACAAGCTAGAGAATTGATAATACCTTCTGGGAAAGCAGAGTTTAACATATTACAATGAAAATTTATTGTAAATTAAAATGATAAACATATTTTTCACTGTGAATCTGTAAAAAATGTAGTATTATTGGCCAAGCGAAGGTTTATACACTTTTCTTCCAAAAAAAGGTTGAAAACTAGGTCAAAAAATATTCTTCATCTTGATATACATATTAAACTATTTGTAAATAAATAAAATTTTAAATAAATATATCACATTAATTTTCCCCAGATCTTTCTCTTGGTCAAATTAGAAAGACCTTTTTTTAAGTCTTTGAATCGTAACATTTCTTTGCTTATTATTTCCTTCATTAACTAATCATTTATTTAAAAACACAAATATGATAAATTATTGGCTTTATAAAACCAAAAAAAGAGGGTGAAGACCACAAAATAAAACAAAGACAACGACCGAGAGGGGAGAGTAATTAAGAACGTGCAAACTTTTTAGCTTTGGTGGACGGTTCTCGTTGAAATGGCTGCTAATTACAAAAGGCATCCTGGCCAGCATCATTTGAGATATTTTTCCATTAACCGGCGACGGCGTCGTCGTCGTCAGTTGGCCATGGCCATGGGGGGATGGGGGTTAAAGGGGGGATCGGCCGGCCCAGAAGGGGAGCGGCAGTGCATACAAAACATATTAAAATTAACCTGATTACTCCGCAGGCGCTGCCAGCTCTCAGGTTGTGGGATTGGAGTCGTGTGTGTGCCAGTGTGTGTATACCTGGACTTGGAGGAGTTTTGAAAGCCTGGCACAAACTAATTTCAAATAACATAATTCATTCGCTTAGCCAACGGGAAACGAGGAGCGGTGGCGGTGGCGGCACTTGGACTTGGCCAAGACTCCACGACCGGTTTCCTCTCAGGAGCGAACCAAATTAGTTGAAGTTTAATCACCAGAGCGGAGAGAAACTGGAAAGAATATTTGTATATACTTTAATAATACCCTCAACGAGTTGTTGTTAATACAATCTATTAAAAATATAGTATAATTTAAAAGGAAATATAATAAATACCACAAGGACAAAGGAGTTCTTCTTACATGTAACCATTTGCATGCCTTTTTCGATGAAGTCTAATCAATCTTTTCTCAATAAAAAATATATATATTACAGTTCATAAACAACCTTAAAATGATCACTTTTATTCTCTGTAAACTCTAGACCCAAACCTCAGCTGTCTTAACCAAGGTAAAACGAGGCAGATGGGCTTCCTATAAAACAGAGACTCAGTGTGCGAATGCGGAAGGTGCTAACTGACAAATGAAAGACTTCCAGACATCAAAGCTAATTGTTATTGTACTCAAACCATCCTTCGCCATTCCTCCATATAAACCCAACCTCCTGACCACATTCCTTACCAAACGTGTCCACAAAACTATGCACAGTCTTCAATAATTTCGCGCCCATAAAAATTTAATATTATTGAATTTTTATTATTGCTTTTTGTGATCTTTTTCTTTGTTTTTTGTTTTGCTGTAGTAACAATAATGAAAACCACAACAGGCAGACGAGAAACTGTAACAGAAACTACATTAAACAGCGCCCAAAGGCAACACGGAAGCCTCTGGAGGAGAGACAGTGGGTTGAAATGGTTTAAGATGAACAGAAAATTATTTTAAAATTAAGAAAATTTAATATTTGTACTTTAAAATTTAATTGAACAATATTAAATACAGGAAATCTTTCTTCGAGTATTTTAAGTCCCTTTAAAGGTATCTTCTGCGCCAAAGACAAAAGCCTTTTATATAAACAGAAAAGTATTATAAAATATAGAACATTGATAATCCTTTGTTTGAAAATTTTATTTAATTATTTTAAATACTGGAAATATTTCTTATTTTATTGTGTCTCCAAGGATTATCATTCCCCAAAAGTTTATTCATTTTAAATATTGGTTTTACATTCTTAAATTCTGTGAGTCTAAACTCTGTGCACGATCTATTGACGGAAAATTTAATTTGTTTTAAGAAATTTAAAATCTTTTAAAAATATATTTTCAAAAAACCCAATCCTTTCCACTGTTCCAAGAAATTCCACTCACTGTTGGTGCCTCAAGTGGCGTACTTAATGCCATTCGAATTATGCGCATGCGTTCGCTTTGTGGCAGAGGCTCTCGATCTTCGAGGCTGGCACATCTCCTCCCGGATCGGTTGGGTTCGATTTGCTGCCTTTCCCGAGACGAGGAGCATAGGAAGGAGCATGAGCATAGTAGTAGTAGTCGGCCCTTGCCACCGCCCATTCTACCCCCGCCCATCGGGACGTGGTAATTTTGTAATATCGTAAAGTATTTTTTAATTGAACGCACCACCTTCCGAGCTTGGTACCAGTGGCTCTTCCCTGTCTCTCTCGGAAGGCCTTGTCAACTCTGGAGTGCCATTGGCAACCCTAGAGCCCACAGCCAGCCCACTTTTATGACTCACTTCCTTTTTGGGTGATTTATGCGAACCCGCGCGTATGCGAATCCTTAAAATTAGCTCTAATTATGAGAGTGGATCGAAAGGCAGCCAATTAAAAGTGCATTTCCAGCCGGCATAAATCAATAAAAGATTTATGTGACTCTTGTCTATAGGCATACGTATAATTTTAATGATTAGCTGGATGGAATTTAGAGTTTTGCATAACCTTTGGCAGGCTTTTGTGGCTTCTTTTTGGGTTACCTTCTTTTCTGATTCCCATTCATTCGGAGTTCATTCATGGGACGAGCTGGACAAGCTCAGCTTAGCTCAGCTCTGCTGGGATCTCAGCTCTGGGATCTCTGATGTCGGATCTCTCGAAGGTAACCTGTTCCTGCCCAGACTCACGACTTTATAATTAGGCAGCCTCTCCTGATGCTGCTGCTGCGGCTGCTGCTTCTTGCTCTTCTGCTCGGGTGGTTAATGCATTCATAATAATATTTCTTTTTGCTGTTAAATTTATGTTTTCTGCCTTGTAGCCTTTCCCTGAAGTTCGCCTCCTGTTGCCATCGCATCCTCTTCTTTTTATTTATTTTTGCCAGTTTTAATTTTCTCGCTTCCACTACCCCTGACGTCGCCGCAGCCGCCTCCTTTGGCGAAATCGTTTTGCATTCTTAAACATAATTGCATGTGGGCGTGGTCACATATGAAATTTCTTTGATTAAAGTCGATTAAAATCGCGGCCTGTTTTGCCTGCTGCTGTTGTTGTTGTTGTTACTATATACCGGCTGCTGGTCAAGTTAGTTGCCCAAGTTGGCCAAGTAGATGAGATGGCAGAGAGTCTGCGATGAGCCAAGCCCGGGTTTTATGAGTTCAAGGATTAAGGCGGAAGAGGCGGCCGCCCAAAAATCACTTGAAAATCGCTTAACTAAGAAAGAAACACAACAAAATATCAATAAGGGTTTTTAAAGGATGTACTCGTTTTATCATAAGTTTTTAAGAAGGATTTCCGAAGGGTATTCAGTTAAAAAAAGTATGTTTTATTGGGAAATGTGTTTCATTATTTATTTCGTTATAATAATATCTTTTGTTGAGTTACATAAGACTTTATTTATTATTTATATTTTATTTATATACATTGTTTAAATTCCAGATATATCGTGAGTCCTTCCTTAGCAATTTAAACACCTAAGTAAGCAACTTCGAACCTCTTTTAACTCTCATTAAAGAAACCTCTTATTTTCACAGAATATAAATATTCTTAAATAGCTATTCTTAGCTATCAACCGATCGCTGTGCTGCTTGTATATATATTTTTAGTCATTTATAAAAGTCTCGTTTAATAAGTCTTCTTCCACTTCTATAATTGATCTAACCAGCCTGCTAAGTACGCGTACATGTTGATCATTGCAAGATTCACAAGGCAAAGGAGGCTAACATGCTAGCTGCCGAGCCTCTGACTGTGAATTCATATACACAGAAAATATTTCTCAAAAGAAAAAATAAAGCAAAAATATTTTCTAACTAAAATGGTATTTAAACAAACCCTTAAATATTTTTAAAGATTTTTTTAAATAATTTTCTTGTATGAAATAAATAGAAGTTTGAATATTTAATAAGTTCCTTGGCTCACCTCTCCTTTTAGGCGGTGTACCCCACCGTCACCCCAACCAGCAGTATCATCATCATCATCATCAGTGACTGCGTGGCCAGTTGGCCACTCCCAACCTTAGCCCCAATCCGCAATCCTCAATCCCTCCTGCTATGGTGGACATGCCGCTTCTAATCTGCACTCGAGTGAATTGCAAATTACGTGTCTTAAATTGAAGTTTTACGAGTTGCTACTCTAAATGTTTGCACCAAAGTGCTCGCCAGGCTGTGTTTGCTCAGGGTTCCAGCTTCTCTTAGCACGGTACGTTCTGGGGCCGGATTCGCTGATGATGCGGTGCTGCGTGTTTAGGCGCGAGTGTTGTATTTCATGTTTGCCAGTTCGCCTCGCCAGTTGTTTGCCGGCCGTTCCTCCACTTGGGATGGTTGTTTATGCGATGCAGGATATGATAATAATTACACCTTCAACGTTTGCTGCTCTCTGCCATCTCCATCTGGCCAGGAAGTCGTCTTACTCCTGCTGGCTGCTAGCCCCCAATTCGATCCTTTGGCTGGCGATTAAAAATTGATCTCATTATAATTATTTTCTTATAATTTATGAAGCCTTAAAACTGTGTCTGCTGCAACATGGCCACAAAGTAGTCATTATAAATGCCATAAATTTCGGTCCCCTCAAGCTCAAGCAGTGGGACCCCTCGCATAATGATTGAAGAGCCTCGGAGGATCCGTGGCAGAGACTTTGCTTCCAATCCCTATTGCTGGCAAATTACGAGTATGAGCGAATGAGCGAAGCGAGATTTTAATGGTCTTGACATCGGGCTCTGTCTATATATATGCTTGATTTGACAGGACAGAAGTATGCACAAGACTCCTACACATCTCCCGTCTCCCGGCATTGGCAGGAGGGTCTCTCTGCCTCCCGTATCTTCCCGGAACCCACATATCTCAGATAGAATTCAGGCAAAACATTATGCATATTACAACAAACCTGAAAGCACCACCAGCTGGAGAACACGCACAGCGACATTCGTAGATAAAATAGAGAAAAAACTGAGAAAAATTCTGGAAAAATTATAAATTATAAAAAGCTGCTTAGAAGGTCTGCGTTACATTTACAACAGAGTTGCTTTTATAGGTTCATCTAGATTAAAAATTAAGTTTGGCAAAGAATTCTAATAATATTCTATAAAATTTTATTAAATTCTTTTCTTGTGTGTATCCAAAGACACCCGCACACCCACAAAATGAGAGTATGAGGGAGTAGGGGTTGGTTGTGGCTGACTCTCCTGCTCATTTTGCATTTTAGTTTGTAATTTAGTTTCATTTATTGCGATTTTACATTGACGCCTGACACGCAAATTCGTGTAATCCTTTCTGCCAAGGAGGCAAGTGGCCAGGCCAAAGGGGGGAGCTGGAGCGACTTGGTATCGAGTGGCTGTCTTAGCCATGGCCTGAACCACCGCCACATCGAGCCATCGCCAATGCGCCACACAAAGTCCAATTAAATTATGAGGGTCCACACGCCAAGACAACGACGACAGCGTCGACCACAGCAGTCTCTGATTCTGGGAGCCCCCCTTGGCTGGATACTTCCCTGTCTTAGTTCTGGGATTTACACTGACAAAAATAGCTGGGAAAATTGGTAAGAATATTTCAAAAGCACAGTTTTGGAAGCTCCAAAAAGGGTACAGTTCTTAAGCGATTGTATTAACCTTTTAAAGATTTCCCTTATTATATTTAAATATAAATTATATTTCATAGTAAACCCCATTTATTGATTGCTAAGATTTTATTTTTAAGCCACGTTTAATCTTATGAAAGGGTGATAAAAACACCAACTGTGGCGCGAAGTATTCCATTGGCAAACCAGGATGTCTGGAATGCGTAATCACCTTCGGGTACTGGCAATACAGCTGTCAGTTGATTATTTACAAATTCTGTAGTAAGTTTATCAACTATTAAATCGTTCTGCCAAAAAATATATAATATTAAACCTTATAAAAATAATTAAACAATAATCTTACATTGTAGGGACATGTGTGATTCATATTGGAATAGGTTCTAAACAAATTATGTAGATATAAGAAGACTGGATTCGATTTTGGATTCTTTAAAAATTTGCATGCATCCACAGACACATTGTACAGGAAGGGTTTATAGCCATTTAATCTCTTTAGTGCTGTAAAAGTTACCTGAAATTATATCACTTTAAATTGAATCAAAATTGTATTATAGTTACCTTTATTTTACTGATGGGCACCTTGTAAAGATTTACTTTAAGTGACAGATATTTATAGCTGCGATTCACCGACTTCAAGTAGCAATATTCAAAGTCGCTGAATTTTGTATCCAAAGAGGTACAATTGATGTTTGTAAACTCAACTTTGGAATAGGTCTATAAAAATCAAGTCACATATAAAAATATATATATATTTAAAATATATATCTTACTGCTTTGAAAAGGTAAAATATTACGAATAATTTTAACGGAAAACAAAGCTTGTAGTCCATTCTGAACAGTAAAAATATGTATAACTGATGAAAAGGTAATTATTATAGCATTTTATATATCGATTTTAAAGCAATTAAAATTCAATTTTATTTAATTGAGGAAACTATTTAATATGATATGGATAGTAATGGTCTTTGAGCATATTAATGATTTATAGTAAGTAGGGCAATTAGTTATGCTTGCTGCTAGCTTCAAACTATAAATAAGAAAATATAAATACTCTTTTTTATTGATTTTTATAGACTTGAAATTGTTTATTATATATTTTATATTATATTTTATAAATAATATATTATTTATTATATTTTATATATTACATTTCATATACAAATACATTTCTTTCACTGTCTCCTTGTCTTAGTCGCAGCAATTTCAAGAACTGCCTGCTTATGCCTCACTTCAGGATGTTCGACTTGGTCTGGCTCATTTCCAGAGCCTCCTTTTTGGCCACTTCCAGTGCCATTTGGCTCTTGCATTGGCACTGGCATTGGCAATGCGGTGTAAGAGTAATTAAAATCCCTTGATTAATATGTAAATTTAATGAGATTACGAATTCAGCGAACAAGATTAGGAATGCATGGGTCTCTCTGCTTCGGTCTCGGTCTCAGTCTCAGCCTCCACCCCTTGTCCCCCTCTTTACGCTTTTGTGTCAATGTCTGATCGGGCCTGGTCGCTACTCGACCCCTCGCTCACCCGCTATGCTACGTCTCTGTGCCCCTGGCAGTGGCAGCACTGAGGTTGCCTTGTAATTTGCACTTTCTTAACCCTTGAGGGCATGAATTTATTCGTAGGCTTCAGTAAGGGTTAAAAAAAAGTAGATTTTTAGAAATATTTATATTTTAAACAAACATTTTAGTGTTTTTTTTTCAGAGAACTTAATTTAGTATTTAATTGTTATGTGTTCTGTAATTTAAAATATCTTAAAACACAAATCTTCCTCTAAATAAACTGAAATACTTAACTAACTATATTATTTTCTTTAGAATTTATGTACTTCAAGTTCCCCTGAGTTTATAGGGTTAAGCAGCGGACCCGAAACAAGCTCAAAGCCTGGCCAGGCCAATCTATACTTCGGCCAAGTCCTCAGCCACCACTGCCCATGTGTGTGTGTGTGTGTGCGAGTGGGTCTGCTAAGAGCTTGTTAACATTTCTGTGGAAAGCCGCAGCAGCAGCAACTGGAGTCCAAGTGCAAGTCCAAATCGAAATGCTTTAAGCCACCCAAAAAGCAAATCGACATCGACATCGACGGAAAATTGGAAGCGCGAAATAAACTTGTACATAAATTGTGTGAAATGGATTTGCTTGTAGTTCAAAAGGTTTTGCGATTTGTTGTTGCCGTTTGTCAGTAGTTGCCCGGCTAGTTTGTGGGTTAGGGAGGGGGGTGTCTCATTTGGTTAATCTGTCACCATCTGGCCATGTTGCAGTTTTTGATCCTCATGTGATAAATTTTCATTAAATTTAAGGGGAGTGCCCCGAACAACACTGGTTGTTGTGGAGTTAGTTGAGAGGTAAATAAATAAATTACATTTTGGCTTACATAAGATATTCGTTTTGTATTAAACAAGTTTTTGGTTAAAGTCAGTTCTAGCTTTTTTGGTTAAAAATAAATATAGAATTTATAGTACTTATTTTTATACTGACTTTATATAAATAATTATTGTTAACTTCTGTTCACGCCTTTACCCTTTTAGCTTGAAAGCTTCGTTTAATTACATCCTTTTTAACTTCGTCATTTTCATCCCCCATTTTGGCATCGTCCTCGGTGTTTAGCAAAACTCCGCGAGGTTTTTCATCAACTTTTTGCTCATTATCCGAAAAACGCGGGAGACTTTTTTGATGTGCCAATTGGAGGTCCTTGGCAACTTCGTCTGCCATTGGCCTGGTAAGTTGGAGTCCTGCTGATTGGATGGCAGAGCTCCAGAGGCGCCAAATCGGATCTAACTGGAGTGCCAGAAGAATTAAATAGGGTCTAGGCAGTGATTTTTTCTTTAGTTTTGTTGCTTGTTTAGGAAAGCAGATGGTTTAACGAAAATTTATGTAATTCGTTCTGGAAAAATTAAGTTTCAAGGCAAAAAAATCATGTTTACATAAAAAGAAGAAGAAATAATATATGGAAAACAAAATTAGTAAATATTAAAATATATTTTTAGCTATAGAAAAATAAATCCCTTATGCTTTCTGGCTGTTAATAATCCTTGAAGTGTTCTTATGATTATAAGTTTCTAAAAAAAGTTGATATAAATCCTTTTAAAACACCAAACTGAATATAAAATAAAAAGGTGCCATGCTTTGAAGGCATCCTCACATTGTGAAGGTCACCCGAAGGCGTTTCAAACTGAGAGCCAAAGAGGAAAAAAGATAGAAAGGAAAAGCGGGTGTTGGGAGACTGAAATCAGGAGACAACAGCCAAGAGACAGCAGACAGCAGACAGGAGGTGCTGTCAGTTATGAGCTCAGTGACAAAATAGCAAGCCAAAGGCTTCAATGAATGAAAGTGAACCCAAGTCGAGAGTCCAGAGTCCAGACAGACACGACCGAAGGACATGAGGGCGGTTGCCTGGCAGGACCTAAAGGGTGTCCCCTTTTTGGGCGGCAGACGAGACGCAGGCAGACAGGCGACAATAGTGCCCATGTCCGAGTGCATGTCCTTGGTCCTGCCACCCGCTTCTGACCGGAAAAACTGCACTGCCGTTGCAGTTTGGCAACGAAAATTTGGAAGAGCCTGTTGCAGTTGCAGTGGCAGGTCCTTGCTAAACATGACTCGCTGAAATATGCAGGACTCCTGCCATGGTTCGTCCTCAGTCAAGGTCGCTTAAAGCTGGGACTGGGAGAAAAACCAAATAAAAACGGAAACAAAACTCGGCAGACGAAAATGAAAAAAGGGAAACAAAAAAATGGAGACTCTGGTTAAAGGTAAAAGAGGAAAGTAGAAGATATAGACGTTCGTTCAACTTTGACTGGCTTAGACATTGTCCCGCTGTGTGAGAAATGCCTTTTCAAGGACTGCCGCCCCCACAAACACACACACAGAGACACTCACACTCATACACATACACAGATGCGAGAGCACTCGGGCAGGGGAAAAAACGTAGCATACTTTTTCGAGCGAGTGGCCTGGGTTTTTCCTGGCAACTGGTTTTTGGTCCTGCCACTTGGCTCCTGCTCCTTGCTCCGCATTGCCGCCTTCCGGCCACCACCTTCTCCGTATCCTTTTTCTGCCATATTCTGTTCTGCCCTACCCCCTCTCCGACTCACCCTCTTCCTGTCTGGGCACACACTCCCCAGGATTCCTTGTGTCTGTGTAGAAACTTCAGCTGCGAAGTATGCAATATATTTTTGGCTCCGACTAGAGACGTTTTGCGTCTGGTTTTGCCAATGGAAACCCCCTCGCCCGGTATTCTTTTTTTTCCAACAGGATGAAAGTCAAAATGTGTCAAGGTCGTTCGCCTGGCACTTCCTCTTTCCTCGTTTTTAAACACACACAAAAACCCGTTTGGCTTTAAAACCTTTAGCCGGCTGTTTGGCCAACTGTTGCTCTCTACCGAAATGCATAAAATGTTGCGTGAATGCCACGCCTCCCTGGACCATTGCCAGAATGCGGCCGACCTCCAGTCCCCCCCTTTTTTTGGCTGCCCTCTTCCCTCTTGTTAACACACAACAAATAACAGATTTTCATGGTGCGTATGTGTGTGTTTTGGTGTCTGTGTTTGATTGTGTGTGTGTGTGTGTGTGGCATACTTTTGGCGCCTTTTACGGCCTAACTATAAAATCGGCTGATCCCCCTTCCCATATATGGCATGGCCACTTGTCGTTATGATGATTCATGTGGCCTGCCACAGGACCTCGCCATCGCCATCGCCATCGCGATTCCCATCCTTTTCCACCTCCGAAAAACACACAAAACACAGCTCGTTTCGAGTGTTTTGTTAAAAGCCGCTCAATTGGAATGCAATTTTCATTTGCCTGCCGCGAGCCTATGTGTGCGTGTATGTGTGTGCCTGGGTGTCGGGGTCAACGCATTACGCATACGCCCCGTATGACGGCCACATTAAAGTGAAAGGAATTAGCGGATAAATTGATACAAATACGCGGAATTTGTGAGCCTAGGACACATGTGGAACCTGAACTAGGGGTTTAGCTTTTAAATGGGTTAATAATAATATTAATTATTAACAAATATTTGAAGTAATATTGATTTTAAGCTATATTTATTCTTATTAGAACAATAAGTAATAATATTAACTGAATTTTGTACTAAAAATTATTATTTGGATTTTTTAGAGCTTACAAATTCAGAAAATAATATTGTTAACAATTTTAAATATTATTAAAACCATTTCTATATTATTTTACTTTGCTAAACATTAATTATAATTGCTGAAATATCCCATAATTTCAGGTAACGAAAGTTAATTGTACATTTTCTATACCAACTGCATAGTTTACTTCCCTTTTAACAATTACCCACCTCTTGCCCTGTATTCAAGGTATGCTTAACCCCTTAAACCTTAACCCACCTTTTACCCATCCCTCAAGCGACAAGCAGTCATCAATGTTTATCAATAAAGTGGCAGGCTCGTTGCCTCAAACCGAATGCAAGTAAAACCGGAAGTGGAGAAAAATGAAATAAACAGTCGCCATTCGTTAACAAAACATAAAACAAAACACACGCATACAATGCAGGAGCACGCACACATTTACATACATACATATACATATCGGGTGCGAAAATAAAGCCCGAAAAGTCAGCGTACCCAAAAAAAAATTGTCAAAAATCAACTATAAGCATGTTTTTTGTGTTGTGTTGATTTCTTGCCGCTGCTGTTGCTGCTGCAGAGACGCGGGCAGCGACGCCGGCAGCACCACAGCCCGCCTCTTTGGTGGGCGGAGCCATGTGTGGGCATTGCCTGCCGTTGTTGTTGTTTTCGTAATTTTTTTGCAGTTTTTTTTTGGCGGTGCTGTCGCTTGTTTTTTACCAAGCCGCCATTGCGTAGTTTTTGCCCGGCATTTGTTACATTTTCTTCTTTTTTAGCAATGGGCGTGTGTAGGCAGGCAGCAGGATTGGGTATATAGCGCCGGTAAAAGGAAAAAGGATCTCCACTTGCCCCACCAAAAGGACGAACCCAGAGAGAGCGAGACATCGAAAGACAGCGAGAGAGGGAGCGAGGTAGTGATAAGGGGGGAATGTAACATGCCAGTATAAATTAAAACAAAAATATTTAAAAACAAAAGAGAAAGCATTTGGGTTTTTTCTTTCGAAATTATGCTGCATGTTCATGAGTAAATATGAATAATATATTTTAAAATTCGATAAACGTTATCTGTTTGACCACTGACCATTACGCCCCTCTGGGGAACATTACTTAAATACTCTCAAAGGCCTTGGGTTTGAAGATCCTTTTTGAGTGAAATATAAGATCATTAGATCAGAAGATTTAATTATATTAATTATTTATCAATTAAAGTTTGGAAAATTGAGAATTTCCGTTATTATAAATGGCTCTTCAATGAACAATTTTCCAAAGTTTTACTTGAAATTTGAAGCCTTATCTTTAGAGAAAGGAATTTCTATTTCCATTAAAAATTTTTGAATTTCACTTTTGATTACAATTATGATTTCTCATTATTTCCAGATAATCCATACATTTAATCATATTTCATCAAATCCATAGACATCCTCATTCTATACCTACATAGCTATAAATCTCTTATATTATTTCTTCCTTATTTCCACTTCCGTTTTGCCAGATTCCGACACTTCCTTGCACTTAAAATCCATCGAAGTAATCCGCAGACTGAAAGGATATGCCCTGCATATTGCGGTCATCGCTTCACGGCTCTTTGCTTCGCTCCCTTAATGATTTACTAAATTATGCAGCCGCAAAATGTAAAATACAGGACTCTGGAGGCCTTTCGATCCTGTTGCCTCCACATTCTGTATACCCCCGCCATCGTAACCGGAGTCAGTCGCCAAATGTTTATTAATTGAAAACGTAAAATTGCATTTTTGGACTGTTATTGGCCAGGCTGGGCCGGGCCAGGCCGCGATGCTCTGTGGCAATTGCCATGATTTCGATAATGCGGTTGCCGCTGGCCACAAAAACAGTTTGTCGCTGTCAGCGTATCCTTGTTGGCTGTGGGGGATGGGGTGGGAGATATCCTGGGAGGAATGGTGGACTGGCCGCAGCTCTGTGCTGCTGCAACCGGGCTGATAATTGGCATCGGGTCAATTGCAGCCGACGGCTGGGGTATGAGGAGGTTAAATGCACAGCCAGGGCCAATAAAATTAAATATGACTTTGTGTCATATTAAATGTTAAGCTCAACTTTCTTGCCTTTTTATACTTATTTCAATTATGGCAATGACAAATATTTATATGGCCTTTATTTGTATTTGTTTGGTGGTTTTTTCGAGCATTATCTTCTTGTTTTATAAACAAAATGATATTATATAATATTTTTTATCTGTTTACAAAATAAACTAACAAAAAAATGATTATAGATAGAGGTGTATATTATGCATATACCTATAACCTTTTTTCGAGAGTTATTAAAATAAATAAAATATGATTTAATAAAAATAGGAACTAACCAAATGAACCATTATTTGTTTCAGATGTCCCCAGTTCTATACTCTTTGCTCCGATCACATAAAATTTCCCATAAAATACATATATTTTAAGGGCTCCCACAAATATTTTTTTATAGGCAAAAATGGCTACGTGACACGGTTCCTCCTTAGATTGCCTTTGAGTTTTTGTTCAATTTGGTCAAGTAAAATGAAAAAGCAAAAACTGTAATCAACATTTTCATTTGGTTTATTGCATAAAACATTTCTCTTAATTCGAAAGTCACCCATACCATAGAGAGAAACCACTAAGTCCTGACACAAGACATTTCGTATGCGTTAACCCCAACATCAATTCGCTTTCAATGCAGCAAATTTTCAAATTTTCAATTCATTTGCCGGGCCAAACACATCCACACGCATTGCATTTCATGGCAGGATACTTGTTGTGTGTGTGTGTGTGTGTGTGGGCAGCAGGCTCATAAATTTAGCATTATGTGCTTTAGATGCCTATCGCATATTCATATACAAATCATCTATATATCACTTGTATGTGTTGTGGAAAACCCTCCTGCCGGAAAATGTGTATACATATATCTGGCTGGATCTGCTGGCTTGTTTGCACTTAGCCTTCTGCCCACACACAAGGACTAACAAAATTAAGAAAAATTAGTTGCATGTGCATCCTATGTACTCTTGTCCTCGTGAGATTGTGTTTGTGTATGCTGCATGCCTTGCATGTCTCAAAAATCATAAGCCACACATAGACATACACATACAGGACACAAACAAGAACAACAAGGACACCTGGCCTGAGGCACTGGAGTAGACTTCAACATGATTTTCAACATTCTACGCAAGATTTTCGGGCCCCGAAGAATTTTTGGCAGGCGATGGGATTATGTCACATGCCATGCCAGCAATTCCAGGCTAGACAAGGATAACAGTTTGGGACATGGCCAGAGCGAGACGAGGCTAGTGGCTAAAGAGCATTTCCCATTTTCCATTTGGAAATTTAGCATTACACCTATTCGTGCTATTTTAATTTCGTTGCCCTCTGCCGCTTTTTCTATGCAAATAAGTCGAAATGAGAGGCCCCATATGTCCTGTAGTAACTATGTGTCTGTGTGTACCTAATTGAGCTTAGACTGCAGGAATGCCACTTGCACTCGTCTTATATATATATATATATATATCTGTATATATATATTCCTGGCCAAGTAAAGTGCAGCAAAACTATTGTTGCAGTCACAAACTGCATGTGGAAATAGAGAACGGGAAACAAGAACTTACTTACGCCGCTTAATTAGTAGGAAACAGTACACTGAGATAAATAAAGAATGGAATCAAAGTTCTTTTATATGATCCTGAGAAGTATTTAAGGAAAAATTGTGTTCAATATGTAAACCAAAACAAATGCCTAATACATTTTAAATATGAAAACAAATGAAGCTTTGAAATTAATTGAAAGTTTCGAAAGATTGTTATTATTTATTTACAAAATAATTCTGAATTTTGAATTTGAAATAAAAATCTGAAATAAATATTAATAAATAAGGTTGACTATTTTCCGAAAAAACAATTTTCTATTTGAAAATAAAGTCCACTTTCTATATAATTTATTTCTAATTTATTAAAGGTAGCCTACCAGACATGCATCCTTTTTATTTTAACTCATTAAAGCCCTTTTTTATTATTTAATTTAATTTTTTTTCACTTAATTTGAGGATTATCCTTTTAATTTAAGTGCACCGACAACAAAACAAAAACTGTCAGCTACAAATACAAACGGGTTAAAGGCACAGACACAGGGGGCGATGAGTGTGCTGTTGTGTGCTCACTTCCGCTGACAATTGTGTCCTTGTTGAGTTTGTCGTCCTCGTGTCGTCCCTCTGGTGGAGATCCTCTCCCCTGCTCCTTGGACCATCCTCCCTTTTGGCTGGGGCTAATGATGTCAAATTACTTGCGGGCATTTTTATGTCATAATTAAACTGACAACGAGAGGCAATTTTTTTATTTGAGTGAGCGGCGGCACTTGGCGCTGAAACTGGGGCCTCGCTAAAGTACGCTCTGCTTCTCTCATATTTTTTATATATATATTTTTTTTTTATTTAGATGCACAATTGTTGCAATTGCAGTTCCTTATCCACGCTCTGCTCCTTGTTAACATACTTAAATGCACACACATACATACATAGAGTGGGCCAAGAGGAAGTGCAAGCCTGGGCATAAAAATAAACACACACCCACACGGAGGCGCCCTTTTTGAGGACCTGCAAGTATGCCATGAAGTTTTTTTTGTTACTGTGTTATTGCCACTAATTACAAGCAGCCGCTGCTGTTATTGTTGTCCTAGGGTTATCCTGCTGCCGTAGTCCACTTTGTTTGCCATGGCTAATTTGTTTAAGGGAAGCGAACTGAAGGTCCTTGGGGCATGGCGTAATTTTAACTATTTTGGTGGCTTTATTAGGGTCAGAGTGGGGTTAAATATAGCTACAATAGAGGGAGGAAAATATGGAAAAATAATATTTGTTTAATATATTGTAATACGGAAATTATTGGATTGAACTAAAAATAAATTGTAACTAAGCCTTAGTATAATAATAAAATCTTTAAAAATCAAAAATAACATACAAAATAAATAAATTAATCAATATTTTGATAACATAAAAACAAAACCCTATCTTAAAATATGATATGCAACCGCAATGGATTTTTGTGGCAAGAAATTCGAAAGGCGCATGAAGGGTGCAACTTTCCCCCATACATTTTTTGGCGGTCCAAAAGGGACACCGTGCCGAGCTCTTTACTGCTCGCATCCTTGATCCAAGCGAGACTTGCTCTGGCACTCACCGGAAATGCGTGGCCATTAAGGCCAAACCAGGACCCCTGCCCCGCTCCCCACCCCATCCCGTTGCCATAGATGTTGAGTGGAAGCGTTCGAAGTGTTCAAACAGCGTAATTCTCGCCCGGTTGGTAACGACAGCCACCACTGACAATGGTTAAAAATTGTTTCAATGTTACCTGTTTGGAGCCATATATATATATATATATATATATATCAGTAAATATATTTTTTGTGCACGCGGATATATATTTTATTGCTCTGGTAGTTGAAAGGAAATGAAAATTGTTTTATGCGGTTACGCCAAAAAGTATGCGATGCATTTTATTTCAACTCCTTCCTTGTTCTTTTTTTTGTGTGTGTGTGTTACTGCTGCCCATCAGGCATCAGGATCCTGGACAACTGGGCCGCAAAAGTTTAAATAAATGTTTGATGGAATGCACAATTTGCCTGGCAACCCCAAAAAGCTCGCTTAAATGTTAATCACCTCGCAGGGAAGCCATCGGAAAAGTTCGAGTGTCCTTTTCGGATGCTTTTTCTGACTTTTTACATTGCAGCTGCCGCCACATCCGCTGGCCAATGCCAATTCCTTCGTACAATTAAACTAATTTCCGTCGCTGGCAGGAGACAACTTATTTTGCATCGACAATAAGTTGTCCCCAACTGTCCTTTGCCTGCACATGTCAATCGTTGGGGGCCATCGATTTCATTTCGCGACGAGTTCACCAGCTGCCACTCTGCTCCGGGTGCTCCTCCTGCTTACCCTGCTCCTGTTCCTCCTGCTCATCAGTTTCTTATTTACAAAAGAAATCATGCAATTTGCATTTGTCTCTTTGCAAGCTGCTGATGCTGATGTTTTGCGCTGTTTTGCTTTTGCCTGATTTTGTTTTATTTCGCCTTCGTTCCATTTTGTTGAGACGTCAAGTACAGGGATGTGAAAAGGCATAGTGGAACTGTGTTAAAAAAAATACTAAGATATTTCCTAAACATTAAGAAAATCTGAGAGTCAAAAGGGTGAACTTGGAGGTGGAAGTGATATCAGGAAAATTTGTTTAAAATTAAATATAATTATTTCAAATTCGAAGGAAAAACTGAAATGGAATGGAAACTAGAATAAAAATTATCTTAAACAATAAGTTCATACATTTTGATTAATTTTTTTCCCATTAAAACCAGCTCATTAAGGATTATTTTCCCCCAACGTTTAGGGACACTGTACCCAGGCTTGGTCAACTGTCAGGCCATCAGCTGATTTGCATCGAAACGAACCGAAAGCCACCAACAGTCAAATTGCCAAGCGCTGCGAGGATTAATTCATTACAAAAACCCGTTCAGCACAAGAAATAATAACAACAATCAGCAGAGCAGAGCGGATACCAAGAGGGACAGGGCCCTAAGCGATCCAACCGATTCCATCCTCATTTTTTTCTCCTCGCTTTATTCCTGCTTTTTAGCTGTCTGTCCTCTTAATGCCACCGAAAACTCATTTGAATTTAGTTTTCATTTAATTTAATTTAATTCGCTTTTTGATCAAGACTTCTTCGCTTTGCTTTTGACTTTCGGTTGGTTTTCCTTCATTACCCTTTTGGTTTGGGATTCCGTTTCTGCGGCATGATGATGTGCCTGATTTTCATTAGTTTTTTCCATATAAGTTTCAAATCGATAACGAGCATTCGTCGAAATCATATACATATATGAGTGGAGAGTCTCCAGAGTGGCCAGTAGAACTGGTGGCTGGTCTTGGGTCCGGGATTGGGCTGCCGCAACTGGTGAGTCTGGCATGCGCAATGGCCAGCAGGCAGGCTCATCATCCTCGTCATCGTCATCAGCATCAGCACGCTTAGCCCACGGGCTGCTTAGCCCAGCTTCGAGAGCAATCCGGCAATCCGGCAGCCCATCGTTCGAGCCACGTTAAGAAAATCAAGCCAGGTTGGGCTCTGAGCGGCTTGTGAGTTATGTAAAGCGGCGTTGCTATGACATAAATTGTTTGCTTTTGGCAGGCTCAACTGGAAGGAGGATGAGGGACCACCAGGAATCAGGCGGGTTCGATAAGGGGGTTTAGTCCAGGCTGGAAGGCTGCTGGTAATACCTCACAGATGAGGCCGGTTGAGGCTAAAGGAAGATGTTGCTTCTAGGATTAGAGACATAGTAAATAATTTAAAACCAATTTAAATCTTATTTCTCAATTTTGAGTTGGGGAAAATATATCTTAGCTTAGAGGATGCTTCAAATTATATATTAAGTTATTTTTGAGAAGCCCTTTTTAAGCCTGAAATTATATATTTTAGAGGTGGATACGAGTTTGGTTTCCTATTAATTTTTGAGAAACTTGGTGAAAATATTTTGTAAGGATTATTTTATACATTTTATTGCGACAAAAAATATATCTGTGAAGTGGCCAATTGGAAAACAAGGAATACCTAAAAATAAACACACAAATAAGTAATAATAAATTTATTTTAAAATACAAGCTTATAGATCCTTTAAAGCTTATTTTAAAAATAAACTTCCTAGCTAAATTTTTGATCAAAGAAAACTCACACACCAGGTAAATCCTTCCAAGAACCGAAGCTTCTCAACTACTCCTTATAATTTCCTGGAATCTACCCACCCAATCACCTCCTTCAGGGTCTTTTGTCAACTCCGTCTAACAGCAGACAAATTTAGCAATTTTAAGCAGGACCGGAATGATAAATTAGCATACGTTTAGAGGGCCTCGAACCACAGCCCAACCCAACCCAATCCGAACGATGGCCAAATGCAAACAAGCCAAGTTTAACCCTTTGTGGCCCTGGCCAAAGACGGGCGTCTTCATCGAGATAATTAAAATGCATAATTATAACGAAAATGCGACAACATTTTGCCTGGCAGCAGCAAATTACGACAAATGCCGACAACGCATTTAGAAATGCAAATCAATCAGGGAAGGAGTTCATCCCAGGGACAGAAATGGACCGAGTCCTGTCTCAAGTAGGCAGACCCAAGAGTCCACAAGGCATTATCATTTGGATACGCTTTTGTGTGTGTGGATGGGCACCAAAAAATCAACTTCTAATTAGCATAAAATTTCATTCGACAAAAGTTTATTGAGTTCTGCATTAATTGTGCCGGCCCGTTTTGTCAGTCGGGGCGAATAACCCTTTAAGATCTCACTGATGGGAGTTGGGGGTGTCCTGGTTCTGGTTGTGGTACCCAGGATTTGGGCGTCCGTAAGGTGCGTAGACAATTAATCTTGAAATTGGGCAATATTTGACTTTTGTAGTCGCTGTCCTGTCGCCGGCGCTCTCCTCTCATTTTTAATGGGCAAATTTGAATTGCTAATATGCGGTGGTAACGGAACGGGAAATCAGACGGTTTTTTGGGGGTTTCCATGTTGACATATCGAGCCATATAACATAATGAACGCTTTTTGCCCACAGTTTTGCATATTTAACCCCCTCTTTCATATTTTTTATGCTGCCCTCTTTTTATTAATTTCTTCTCCCCCCCAATGGCCAGAGCATTCTAATTATTGTTAGATCGCCTATCGTTTGACCACCATTTTTATGGACTTTTTTAATTGAAAAATCAAATCGAAATGGATTTAGAAAAATTGGAAAATACAAAAATGATGCGCAGATAAGAGAAACTGCTAATATCTGTGGGGTTTTAATGGGTTTAATGGTGGTAGCCTTTTGTGTGTCCTAAAAACAGATTGCAGTCAAATTTATTCACTTAGAATGCAGTCAATTACGACACGAAAAAATGGTCCTAATGAGAAAATTACATTTTGCATGCTCTCAGTCGGCCTTCCAGAATTTATTTCAACCCATGGAAGTCCTGCCCTTCGCCCAGCAACTAATTGCAGGCAAACAAAATTGACACACAGCTCCTGTGAAGGAGGAGGGAAGAGGGATTCAGGTGGACAGCGATGGTGCCAAATTTATCTTATAAAACTAGCTAAAATAGTTGGGACATTTAGAAACTTAGAAAAGTTAAATTTTTAATGAATTTTTATATATGGAAACATGTTTTTATATTATTTAAAAAGTGACAATAAGCGAACAGAATTGCAGGATTATCGATTTTATATTTTTACATTAAAGAAAGTGGAATATATTATATATATCTCTTTAGTATCGGTAGAATTTCTGAAGCTTTATTTTAAATATATATTTTTTTTTAAATAAAAAATACAAATTCATTGCTTTAAAACTCCCGCCATAGCTTCAAATAAGCCACATTCGCCATTCTGGCTAAGAGGCAGGATCACAGGAAGCCTGCTCCTGGCCGGGGCACAATCTAATTGCATACTTTCGGGCGCATAACTTTGCACTAAAATTAACCTCTAACCTATTTTACGCTGCTTCCTGCCAGCGGCCCATATAATGAAGGGCAGCCTCGCTGGTCCTCCTCTCCGCACTGCGGATGCAAATGAAGAGCTGCACGAAGATGCCAAAGGACCTAGTGTCCTCGGCAGGCAAAGGAAGCGACCGCCATAGCGCGTGAAGCCTGGCTACCTTTAGCGAACGTGGGCACCACGGGTTGGAGGTCAAGGAGGCAGGTAAGTGAGTCCTGTTGGGAGCAGCATCACCATCGTCATCATCATCATCGCCATCAGCGAAAGGAGCAGCAGGAGCAGCAGCTCGTTCTTAATTGCACGAATTTCATTTTGTGTAAATGAACAGCAATTCGGATTGGAGGTCACCGGCGAAGAAAGAGCAGGTGCGGCCAGGTGGCTGAACTTGGCAGGCAGCTAACAATCATGGAAGGAAATAAGTTTAATAAAGTGATGATATAGCAGTAGTTGTTCAATATTTTTTAATCTAATTTATATATTCCCAATTCATCTAGTAATCTCTGAAAAATTTATTAAACTTTCTTTTACAAAAAAGCAATCCTTGCCTTTCAAGTCTTTTACCTAACTAGCTGTTCTGTTTAGTCTCAAATCAAGTTTGAAACCTATAAGATCGAAATTATCATAGCACAGGTATTTATGAACTTATTAAACTTTTCTGCAGTTAATATTCTAATTTCAGATATTTATGGGACAGATATCCTCCTCTTTCCAGATAGTTAATTAAATCAAGATGTCTTTCTCAACTCAAACCTCAAAAGATAAAATAAAATGTAATAATGGCTTCCCGGGTTCTCCCAAATTCAAATTTGAGAGAGTTTTAAAGCCAGACTTAATAAAGTTTACTGACAAAACCATAATGCTAGCCAAGATAAAGAACTCTCGTGAAAAACCAAGTATATATTATGCATATAAAGTGCAAAAGCTAGTGTCATATGGTAAAAAGAAACCGAGATCCCCAAAAACTTTCAAGTCACGCAAGCCGAAGGAACCCAAGGATATGTTCGATGAAGATTTTCCAATTTTGAAGAATGATGATTATGATGCCGACCTGACGCCAAGGAATAGAGATGAGAAAGAAATCGCTCATAAAAATCATGAGACTGCGACTCAAAATGAGGAAACTAGTTATGATAAGGAAAGCAGTAATGGCTTATCTATATGGCATAGTGGTCAGGGACAGGTAATACTAACCATGGATTCAAAGCCATCCAGCGATCAAACCTTGGCAACATATGTTTACTCTAAGA
>VNJN01004673.1:0-12672 GCA_008042485.1 Drosophila mayri | reverse complement strand
AAAGCTCGATTGCCACTCTGATCGGCAATTTGGGAGCTCGCTCGACTACTTCCGTCGGCTGCCTGCTGCACACAATGGGGGGGCCAAAGGTTAGGAATTTATTATTCTTTGATACCCTCCTCTATGGATAGATCTCCGCTTCCGGTCGCTTCAGTTGATCCGCTGCTGGCCGGCGGTTATTTCCTAGGCGTCGCTCTGCTCTGACTTGGCTCGCCCCTCTCCTCCCGGGGCCGTCAAGAGATATTCTCGTCCCCTGCAAGATCCACATACTTCACTCACCCATCCAACATCCCCTCGCCTCCGCTCACCTTACTTTGGCTGCTCAACAGCCTCCACGCACTTCCCTTAGGCACTTTCGCGACTATCTTCGACTTAGTTTCGCGCACTTAGCAAAATGAATGACTTTTCACCTCAAAGGCCCAAATGAGAAAGAACGACGATGACGCCGGGAAAGTGGCGGTAACCCCCACGAGAAAGTGGGAGAAAGGGGAACCGTTGACACATGCCGCTGTTGCTCTCTCCCGTCTATTCGACCATGCCAATGCTACCCTTTTCGACCATAGCAGCCCTGCGCCTTCTTTACATCTCCATCACCCACAGATGGCGCTAACAAGAGTATCTGTAGACGAGCAAGCGCTACAATTGCTTATAAATTAATTTTTGAGATGAATTCGACTTATTCTTCTCATATAATCTTTCAGAAGATAGTAAAAAACTAAATTAACTAAGGAATACCTAAGGCCTTAGCCTTTTTTCGAGTGTAACTATTGCCTGACGCAGGATGCCGTGTTCGGCATGTTCCTTCGGCTTGCTCTGCCTTGCCCCTTGCTGTGCTGTCATAATTTTTGATTTGCTTGTTTTATTTGATGTCCTTGCTGATGTCGTTGCTTTTGCTGTCATTTCTGTTGAAGTTGTTGCCGTTGCCGTAACCGAAGCCGAGGCTGTCGTTGTCCTTGTCGTTGTCTTGGCCCTCGCTCCTCTGCTAAGCTGCTTCCCGGCTTAGGAAAAACAATTTTGCAAAATTTATTTTATAGCAAAATTATGCCAAACATTTCGAAAATGTTTCTATGTACTCTCTGGTTGGCTCCCGAGGCCATTTGGGGCACACACACATGCGTGTGGTGTAAGTATTTTCACACACACATGCGTGTGTGTGACCCGGGATAGAAGCTGGCACAGAATTTATTTTAGAATTGTAAGTATTTGTGCTTTGGTAGCGGCGAAATTCGTGCCATCAACTTTAGTTGAAATTATTTGCTTGGGCAGCCCTAAGAGGGACGAGGTCCTTGTCCTCGTCCTGGTCCTGGTCCTGTCTGTTATATAAACTTGGATAATGTAGCGCAAATAGTTGCTTATTATTTATTCTCTTTTATTGCCCCCGCTTGCCTTATGTCTTATGCCTTTGTCTTGAACTGGGTCTTTATGGGCTTTTATTTTTGGGTAATTTATTTGTGCTCCAAACAGAAATTAGTTGGAATATTTCAGTTGTTAATTAGGCATGCGTGAAATTGGGCAAACTTTTGCACTCTATAACTCCAGCATAGCATACTTTTGAGTTTGCCAAAGTTCAGGGATATGGGAATATGTTTATTGCCAAAGATTCGCTGAACTATTCCATGGGAATCCGAATGAATGCTAGGGACTCCCTCGAGTGGCTTTTCCACGCCTTAAATTTAAGTTAATTAAATTTCCCAGTAACCCGCAACTGAGATAGCGGCAACTTTACGCTCGTCTGTGCAGACCTAGACGTAGACGTAGCCTTTTGATAAGCCAGCAAGAAAATAAAACACACACTCAGAAGCCCTTTTAAGAGGGAGTGGGTGAGATAAGGATTTCGTATTGTAGGGTTTGAGGACACCAGACAGTGGCTGACAGTGCTGTTAGCTTGTCCTTTTTTTGTTGAAGATTTTATGTAAATACTAAAACGTTTGACTTGTTTCTTCAAATATAAAAATCAAGGTAGATATTTTTAAAGAATAAAGTTAAGACTTAAATATGACTAAAGACAGATTTAGTGACTTATGAGCAGAAAATGTATACTTCATAATATAAATTTTATAAAATAACTATTATTTGGTATTCTTTTATATTATAAATTCAATTCATTTTCATTTTTTCTCTACCATTTCATATATTATTTGCACTTTTCATCACTGTTGACCCACTCCCTTCCCCTTGTTTACAATGAGACTTACCAAATAATCAACATAAAAGCTTTAGTTACTTATTACACTTGTTAGGCAAACACATACTTATACATACATACATAAATCTCTTTAGAAATACAAAAACTGAAAAAAAAAACACATAAAAGAAAAACAAACAGAAAAAAAACAAGTAGAAAAATTAAGTATACGGCATGCAGGACGCGAAACCGTTCGCTGTGTACAGTGAGCTAAGTGCTTGGCTCGGCTGCGATAGTGATACGTGAAATACGGATTCAATTAAGGAGCGAACACAGGAGCAACATACAGATAGGTACTGGTAGCAGACATGCGGGCACACAGAACACAATGGGAAAACAAGTTGCAAAATAAAGAACCAAGGAGACGGGGACACAGCCACATCAAAATCAACATCAACATCAACATCAACTAGAGACATCGCTGGGAGCAGCGAGACATCGAGACATGAAGACACCGACATTGAGACATGCGACAGGTTTTCACCTCACATGCGGACCGCGGGTCGTACTCACAGTTTGCTGCACCGCGTTGACACTCGACGTGGACGCATTCTGGCCATGCTGCAGATACACTAATGGACCGCCCGACTGACGCGGCTGCTGGACAATGGGCGCGGGCACAGACGCCGACGCGGACGTGGACGAAGATGGCGCGGCGGCTCCTTTGTCGAACTGATAGTACATGACGTCGTTGGCGGGCGCCGTGCCGCCATATAGCGGTGCTGGCGGTGGCGGCGGATCTGCGGTCTGGGAGCCAGAGATGTGATAGGCCGTGGGATGCTTAGGGGAACCCGTTCCCGATCCAAGACCCCCTCCACTGCCCGGCATCTGGGGCATCTTGTAGTTGTAGATGTACGGCCGCTCGTACTCCCCGCCATGGATGTAGGACAGAAAGAGGTCCGACTTGGCGGGCTGCATGGAGCCCGAACCGCCCATTCGCTGACGATTGTAGCCCGCTCCCGAAATACTGCTGCTGGCATAGTGCAACGGATAGCAGCCGGCGTTGGCCAGCTGAGCATTCCCGCCGCCCGAGAGAAGCTGCGTCTTGGTCATACTCTGGCCAGAGAGCCGCCGCGTGGGCACCCCAATGTCCGACTTGGCGTCGCGCCGCTTGACCCCCGCCGCCTGGGTGGAGGGACCCTGATAGTAGTAGGGCGACGCCGGATTGCTGGGCCACTCCACGAAGCTGCGCTGACGGCTGAAAGCACCACCACCTGTTCCTGGAGCTGTACCACCACCACCAGTTGTTACCAGGTTCCCAGTGAGATTGCTGCTGCTGCCACCGGCTCCGCCCAGCACGCCCTTCGAGCTCCTGGCCAGGGCGTTGTTCAGACTAAACTTGTACTGGTTGTTCTCGAAGGTCGTGTAGGCGAGCAGGCGGGGATTAGTGGCGCTAGTGTTGGGATTGGGACTGGCGTTGGAGTTGCCGGCACTGGGAGGATTGTGCACGGGCGCCAGGCCCGCGGGGTTAGTAGACGTGGACGTGGATGGCGAGGAGGTGGCGTATTTATAGTGGCTCTTCTGCTGCTGCTGCTGGCGCTGCTGCTGCTGTTGAGCGAACAGCGAGCGCTGCTGCTGCTGCTGCTGGTTACTCACGGTCTGCTGCATGAGGCTGTTGTAGCCACCGCCGTTTCCGTTTCCGTTGCCGCTTCCGTTGCCGCCTCCTCCGCTGCCCACTGACTTGCGGTGCGATCCGCTGGAGGCACCCGATGATTTGTTTGTGCCATAGCGGGTGCTGTCGCTGGATCTGTGTGGGAGGGAGGTGTGAAAAGGGAAGGGAAAATTAATTTAAAAATAGTTACATACTCCTTAAACATTTTCTCTTATTTTTTTTTATACAAAAATGAAGAGCAAACTCACCTTTCCGAGGAGTAGGCATAATCCTGATCGGCTCCCAGACCCGAGTCTGTGTGCTCATGGGAAACTCTCAAGGCGGAATTCTCCAGAGGGCTCAGATTGGAGCCAGTGGGTGAGATAAAGTCACCCATGCTCATGCTGGACATCATTCTACAAGGATTATCCCACTATTTAAATGCCTTCAAAAGGAACCTCCTTAGATATGCATTTACCTTACTAAACCATTATTTCTTTCGCACTCCCTCGATGATATCGTGCTGGCAGACCTAATAGATCCATTCTTGGGAGCATGACCTCCATTGCCCACGCCTCCCCCGTTGCCTTCGTGCGGATGCGAGCTTTGATAGTAAAGTCTACAAATATTATGCGAACAGGAAATAGTATTTCAGAGCTTAATAAGCTGCTTAATTTAATTTTAATAGGCTTAAGCTTTTAATAAATAATTTTAGTTGTAAAAAGATATTTAAGAAATGGTTCAAATTACCCTCTAATGCGATCCACGCGATTCCTAGCCTGTCCCGTATTTCCAGAGCCACTGCCATTGGTGATGGTATTGCCGGAGCCCGTGCTCTTGGCCCCCACACTGCTCTTGCTGTTGCTCTTGTGAATCTTCAGGTTGGAGTTGGAACGCTTCGAGGTGGTCTCTACCACAGTGTAGGGTATCTCCCGCAGCTGCTGCTCCGACATGCCCTCGGTGTCCACCAAATCGAATTGCAAATGCTTGGCCAGCTCGCTGTTCCACATGCGACTGCGAGACTCCGATGGAGATCTAAGTAAATTTTACAATTTACAAATTTAAATTACAGTTTACTGGCTAAACTTAACTACTAATATTAATAGTATATTTATTATTGATTTTTTTTGACAAAATTTCCTTGGAAACTTACTTATTCTTGCGATGCCTTCGCGACTTGTGATGCGAGTGCGTGTCCGAGTGGCTATCGTTGCTGTGGAGGCTACGAGCCACCATGCTACTCTTGGACACTGCCGCCTGCTGGACAGAGCTCTGGCCTAAACTAGCCTCCGCCTGGCGGCGCTGCACCTCCCGCCACTGCGATGTGGAGTCAATGAGCTCGGCACTGCCGCTGCGCATCGAGGAGCTGCGGTGGCCGGAATAACTGCGTCCCCGGGTGCTGTCATGATCCGATCCTCCAGCAGAATCGCGTCGATGCCTATTCGATCGACGGTGTTTGCGATGATGCGAACGTCCTGATCTGCCCGAGCGACCTGATCCTCTGGAGAGCTCACTTTCATTGTCGGAGGTGCGACGATGACGGTGCTTATGTCTAAGAAATAAATTTGGGAATTATAATTAATTAAAAAGTAAACTTTTAATCGTTTAGTAAAATATGTTTTTAACAGGAAATAAATAAATTTAGTGACATAAATGATTTAACTTGATATATTAACCTTGAGAATTTCCAAGAACAAATATCGTTTCTGATAGGATTTCCTAATATGAAAATTATTTTGAAATGTCTTAATTTTTGACATCTTGAAATCCTTTGCTATCTTATATCGTTCAGATAACAAAAATATGCTAATTTTAAAGACACTCTGGGAAATTTGACATTTATCACAGGCATCCTTGATATTTCCTGATAAGATATATGACTCAAATTGATACGCAGTAAAATTGGGAAATTGTAAATACATCAAAAATGGAATCTCCATTGATAAGATAATTTAGAAATTTCAATGAATAAACTCAGCATTAAATAAAGGATGTCGTATTAATAGGGTTTATTAGGTCTAAAAAAATCACATCTAGTAGACTGTTTGACTCTATCTTAACCTTCTCAAGGCCCCATATCAAAACTATCTAACAGGTGAATGCTTTTTTGTAAATTCTTTAATTCACCAATTTTGATAAAAGGGCATACGCGTATATTTTATCTGCTTGTTATAACTTTGAGGTATTTCCAAGATAGTTAAAATATTGGACTTCAATCGGAGTTTGACCTTCGAATGTAACTTTTGGACTATCAATAAAAATTAAACTATTGGTTTAAAGGTAAATGGTTCCTAAGCAATTAGTTATTATTTTATTTAGTGGGTTTTATAAAGTCTTGAGGAAGTACATGAATTGTTTTGTGTTATTTAAATTTAAATAAATAACCAAAATCCACAAGATGTCAGTAGGGCTGCTGACAACTCACCTTCGCGTTGATCTTGAGTCATTGGAGGAGTGACTCTCCACGGAGCTGGAGCGATATCGCTGCTGTTGGTGCGACGCGGACGAGGAGCTGGCCCGCTGCTGGCGATGGTGATGCGACGACGAGCCGTTAGCCGCCGCCGAGGAGGAGGACTGATTATGATGATGATGCTGGTGCGGATGGTGGCTAGTGCCATGGCCATGGCTGTGGTGACTGTGATGATGGTGCAGTCCGCCGCCCGCCGTGCTGACCGATCTCACGGAGCGCGGACTCGACGGGTTGTGGCCGAAGAGCGAACGCTGCTGGGACCGTGGCCAGGGGGCGCTCCTCGTGCTTCTGGGCGAGTCGGGGGTCTGGAGGTTGCTTCCGCTGTTGTTGTTGTAGCTGCTGGAGTTGTTGTTCTGCTGCTGCTGCCCCTGCTGGTGGCAGGGCCGGATTCCCAGGCTGGTGGGAATGCTGTAGGTGGAGCGGTAGGGGCTGTCGTAGTTGCTAGAGACAGATAGAGAGGGAGATCAGCGAATCAGTCTCGCATTATTTTGCCATAAATTTAAATTGTTTAACATAAACGTTGATTAAAGTCCGCGGCATCGGAGGCCATTTAGGCTGTCCGAGGCGGACCGGAGCGATCCCAGATCGACACAGACAAATAATGCGCGTGTGTAAAATTGAGTAATTGCCGCACTGGCAATCAGCGGGCAATCATTTCGTACTCTCAGGAGTCGTCGCTCCAGCTCAGAGCCTCTGTCCAGCTCCGACTCCACATCCAGAACGTGCCCAGGCGTGCCTAGTGATTTATGCTCCCGCTCGGCCGATCGCGCCTGGGATGATGCTGCGGCTGCTGCTGCGATCTGTGATCTGTGATCTGGGGATCTGTGAATCTGGGGATCTGGAAGCTGCGGTGTGGGGGCCGCTTGATTGGCCTGTCCGGCTGCCTGATGTTTGGGCTGGCTTCTCTTTGTTTGCAAATGATAAATGACGCGGGCTATTTGCTCATCCCGATCCCGATCCCGATCCCGAACCCGAACCCGATCGCGATCCGCCTAGAAATCCAGCGATTACGCGGGATTGGCTGTGGCTTCTATTACCTTATTTAGAGCCTCGCCTGAGCGTGTAATTTATGCACGGATGGTGGGCAACACTTACACCGACAGCCATCAGCTGGAAATTGTCCCTGGTAATTGTCTAATTCGAGTGTGTTTCTTAGGATCGTCTCCCTGGCAACACACACCCCAAGGAACTCGCCACTAGGAGCTATAAATTTCCTTGCATGACTCAGTTTCTCCTTAAATAAAGTTTGTATCCTGGCCAGCATTTCCACAACATTTCGGCATTTCCGACGCCCAACGACTAATGGCTGGCTTTTTATTTGTCTATATAATTTGATGTTCGCAACCATAAAACATTTAATAAATGTTGCGTCTAGACAATGTAACTGCCTTCGAAATGGCAACTAAATGGATTTTGAACACGAATTCGAAACAGCAACCCGAGGGCACTTGAGCCAGGACAATGCCAGCCAAGGAGGACCTGCTGTCCTATCGTCCTGTCAAACGCAAACGGACCGGATCGCCCCGGCAAGGGGAATGATGAAGTGCTCTGGACTGCATTCCTTTCAAATTGAACCCGGCGATTCAAACACAAATAGCAATAGCATCACAAAAATATGTTTGAAAATTAAAAACAGATCAAAGGGAAGCCCTCGAACGAGCCACATGAGAGCTCTTCCGGCGCGCCAGCTCCCAAAAATGATTACTAAAAAGCAACTGGCGGACATACTGAAGCGCAAAAAAGGAGAAAGTGGCCCAAAAAGAACAACTACGTCAAAGGAAGCAGCTGCCGTATATATAAATGGGTGAAGGATATGAAAAAAAAGCAAATAATAAGGAAGCTGATTTTGGAAAGCCGAGGATTTTATGCTCTTTATGCTGTTGATAATACTGCACATTTACTTATTAACTTTGATTCTTTGATGCTATTTTTTAAGCTACAAATATTATTTATAATTAACTTAAAATAAGGATATCCTTTGATTCAAGGCTCTCATTTCTCAGCTCTTTATCTTGACAGGTTATATCGCTGATTTTTTTTTATCGACTTTCATTTCACTTAAAATAATATGTTTAAAGGTCTGTACTTTGACTTGTTTTAACCACCAAATAAAATTTTAAAAAATATATTAAAAGGGTCCCAAATATGGTATACTTCCAAGTAAAAATGGAAATACCCCCGAGATCTACTAGGGTATGCAAGGAATGGAGGCTTCTACGCTCTTGTACACACATGGGCGGTGGATGGGTAAATCAAAACTTTTGTGCACGGAATGAAAACAAATGATGGACATTTGGAGTACTCACTTGGAGATGGTGCCCAGTCCGGGCTGCGGCAGCGGCCTGTTGCCCATGTGGATTCCTCCTCCACTTGCTGCTCCTCCGTTGGCGGTTCCGCCGCCGACATTCCCGTTCCCATTCCCTATTCCGTTGCCGTTGCTGTTAAAAAAGTCATCAATCACGCGCCTGGGCTGGCGCTTGGAGGGCGTGCGGGTGAAGGCGGGCGGGGAGCGTCCGGCGGCCAGTGCATCCTTCTCCGTGGACTTGTCCGGGCGACTGGGGGAAGGTCGGTTGGTGGCGGGGGGTTGGCAGACACATGCGAGTGGGCAACATAAAAGTAGGCATAAAGGCGTCCAAAAATATTAACAACCAAAAGTGGGGAAATGTGGAAAAGAAAAATAAAAAAGAAAATGCAAGAAAAAGGACAAAATGGAGAGGAAAACGAACAGGCGAGAGAGAAGGAATCATAGAAGACGCTAGGCTAATAATGAACAGTGAACCATAAAAAGGTTGTAAAACACTGCCGGAATAAAATAAAAACCGGGCAAACTTTCATTTGTTTCACAAATTAAAAACGTTCTGAACTTGGGCTCCCGGTCATAAAACGAGCCGACGCCCCTAAAAAACTTTTTTCGACTGGCATAAGCAGGAGCAGGAATAGAAATGCTTGTGCCTTTCCCCCCCTAGGCCAAGTTAATAGTTTCACTGAGTTACGGTTGGCCACGTGAACTCCATTTGGCCAAGCTGGGAGCAAGAAAGTTTACCGCAGCAACTAAATGGTCAGCCGCAGTCACCGCAAATGTCAGTCATAAACATGGAGCACCAGGAGCACCGGGAGGAGCTCTCTCGCCTCCCTCGTCCAGGCCTTGTCCTGTCCCTAGTCCTGGTCCTGGTCCAATCCCCTGCCACATTCGTCATGCACAATTGCCTGCATTTGGTGGGCCTGCTCCAGCTTAGAGCCGCATTTCGCAGAAAGTCATTAGTGGGCTTTGCACTCGAGTTGCTTTTTGGCCGACTGCCCGCTGGCCTTCAGGCCTGCCAGTCAGTCCCCAGACCCAGTCCGGATCCCCACCTAACACTTCCTCATGTTTCCAGCCTGCAGATCCGACATTTTTATTGGACTTCCAATTAGTTGGCCATGCAGGCGATGGCGTAAACTTGATCTATGCCCGTTGGACGGATGCGATGCACTTGGGCCTGGGATTGAGATTTGAGATGGGGACTGCTTCTGTTTGGCCAGAGAGATGGCATCTAATTGGATCTGCGGGAAACTCGAGGAGCTGACATGCGAACTTGGTTGCTTTAGCCTTGATTAGGTTCTGAATTATGTGAAATTATAGACATTTATAGAGTGTTTCACTAACTTAACACAGACTTTTTATGTTGTCTTTAAAAGAAAAGGTTTTAAAGAGTTTAACTACTTGTTTTATTGAGTTAATTGGAATTTAATTGATAATTTGTATTAAATATTAACTCCTAAAAAATAGTAATTCTTATTATTCTTTCTAATTTCTCTAGCTTTCTCTCATTATTATTAATTCTTTTGATATTAAAGAGTAATATCTGGTCGCCACATTAATTAGTCACTGAAAGACCCCAGCAACTGGCGCATGTATCGCCCCCTTGAGAACCTGCGCTTTTGGCTCTTGGCCAGCCCTAATCCTTAGCCTTCGGCCACGAAAGCCACTTGAGCTGCCCCTTAATGAGCTAATCACATGAGGTGCATTTTGGGGCAAGAGGGATTGAACTCGAGTGACCGCCCATTGAAATTCGTTACGTCTTAATTGGCTGCGCTTTCGGGCTTGGCTTGGCCAGCAAATCTGGCGGCCAAGAGTGGCCCTGGCCCAAAGTGTAGGAAGTTATGCTTTTGGGGATTTTACAACTTCATCAGATGGGCGGAGCGCACGACTGCACCCACAGCATATGACTTCCGGCAGTGGTCATGCCAGGCTACACTTGAAAAATTTATTTAAAAATTCTCACTCATAAACAGAGATATTCTGTTGCATGGCTAATGAATTTCCTTTGAATTCCTTCAAATTTAAAACATAAAATTTATTACTAATCATTAATAAATTATTTAATGTGTGGTAAATTTTATACACTCATTTTCCATTTTATTTTTGCTGCTCTTACCTGTGCCTGAAGCGCGATCCCAGCTGGAACAGATCGGTGGCATGCGACTGAGAGCTGGGCAAAGGTGCCACTCGCACCTGCCTGAAGAACGCATGGTGCTCGACGCAGCAGCGCCACAGGTGTTTGCAGGCGGACTTGCGCGGCGTCTCGAATCCGTAGGTGCTGAGTTCGTTCTGGAGAAGATGGATTTGTAATCGCAAATGGTTGATAAGCGCAAAAGTCAAGTCACGATGGCAGCAGAATGGAAAGTGGGAACTGGTAACTCCGGACGGGATGCCGACAAAGGCAAGGCTCGTCTCCTCTGGGCTCGGCGGGCAAATTGAGTGAATGAATGCCTCGGTAGAAGTTGGCTTACAAAGTGTAAAGTGTTGCCGGAAAAAAAAACAGAATGATAATGTCGAGGGAAAATCAAGTCGAAGGAAAATGTTAAAGTTTCGCCTTTTGTGTGCGTCAACTGGCTGGGAAACTTTTTTGATTATCAAAGCGTTAACACCCGAAAGTGTGCAAGTTTCAGCAGCAGGAGCGACTCCTCTTCTATCTCCTATCAGACAGCAGCTAGGAGCTACCAGCTACTTGTTGTCTAACGAGGCTGGAGCCATCTCCAGCAACCTCCTCCGCTCCTGGCGCCACTTGATGCCGCTGACAGCCAAAAGTTGTCACCATAAGGAGCGCACAAAAAAATTGGCGACACTGCAAAACGCGAATAAGAAATTGAAAGCCCTTAAAAAAATTAGAGAAGCCGGAGCAGATGGGATGCCCTATCATGGCATGTTTAAGGAGTAGGTTATTTCTATAATATATATAGATTTTAGGAAATTTAAAATTCAAAGGATGGCTGACAGCCAAAAGTTGTCACCATAAGGAGCGCACAAAAAAATTGGCGACACTGCAAAACGCGAATAAGAAATTGAAAGCCCTTAAAAAAATTAGAGAAGCCGGAGCAGATGGGATGCCCTATCATGGCATGTTTAAGGAGTAGGTTATTTCTATAATATATATAGATTTTAGGAAATTTAAAATTCAAAGGATGGCTGACAGCCAAAAGTTGTCACCATAAGGAGCGCACAAAAAAATTGGCGACACTGCAAAACGCGAATAAGAAATTGAAAGCCCTTAAAAAAATTAGAGAAGCCGGAGCAGATGGGATGCCCTATCATGGCATGTTTAAGGAGTAGGTTATTTCTATAATATATATAGATTTTAGGAAATTTAAAATTCAAAGGATGGCTGACAGCCAAAAGTTGTCACCATAAGGAGCGCACAAAAAAATTGGCGACACTGCAAAACGCGAATAAGAAATTGAAAGCCCTTAAAAAAATTAGAGAAGCCGGAGCAGATGGGATGCCCTATCATGGCATGTTTAAGGAGTAGGTTATTTCTATAATATATATAGATTTTAGGAAATTTAAAATTCAAAGGATGGCTGACAGCCAAAAGTTGTCACCATAAGGAGCGCACAAAAAAATTGGCGACACTGCAAAACGCGAATAAGAAATTGAAAGCCCTTAAAAAAATTAGAGAAGCCGGAGCAGATGGGATGCCCTATCATGGCATGTTTAAGGAGTAGGTTATTTCTATAATATATATAGATTTTAGGAAATTTAAAATTCAAAGGATGGCTGACAGCCAAAAGTTGTCACCATAAGGAGCGCACAAAAAAATTGGCGACACTGCAAAACGCGAATAAGAAATTGAAAGCCCTTAAAAAAATTAGAGAAGCCGGAGCAGATGGGATGCCCTATCATGGCATGTTTAAGGAGTAGGTTATTTCTATAATATATATAGATTTTAGGAAATTTAAAATTCAAAGGATGGCTGACAGCCAAAAGTTGTCACCATAAGGAGCGCACAAAAAAATTGGCGACACTGCAAAACGCGAATAAGAAATTGAAAGCCCTTAAAAAAATTAGAGAAGCCGGAGCAGATGGGATGCCCTATCATGGCATGTTTAAGGAGTAGGTTATTTCTATAATATATATAGATTTTAGGAAATTTAAAATTCAAAGGATGG
>VNJN01004671.1:0-27955 GCA_008042485.1 Drosophila mayri | reverse complement strand
TGAATTTCGCAATGATACATGTGATATCTGTCGTCAAACCTTAAATATGCAGTCAATATACTTTCTTTGTCAACACGCATTTCATAAAGAATGCTTAAACTATAAAAATATGGAATGTAAAGAGGTATCGAAGTGTGCCATTTGCAATGTAACCTCTCCTTCTCTGGAACAAAAAGTCCAGCAAGCTTGCAATTTAGATTCTTTCAGTGTTATTGCATTAATTTCAAAATTAGTGGCTGTAGGATTAATGAAGATGGAAACGGAATCAATGGCTTTTAAACATATAATGGGTACCAATAGTCACTCCGAATGCCAAGAAAAATGCTCTAACAACCCATTTGATTCCAATTATAATTTCTAGTTAGATAAATAGTAAAATTATTTGTACTTAAAATTATAATATTAAATTTTTATAATGTTTCAAAATAAATTAAAATGTCTTTTAAGAACAAACTTATTTGAATTTATTGTATGTATGTACCTAGAGGGAATTTCGAGATTGTATGTTCAATGAATTTCCGAGTGATATTCCCTTCAGTACAAAAATTCCCTCCCCTCCGATTCATCGCGCCATGTTCGAAAAACAAAAAACAAATTGCATAAGTTTCGTTTACAGTAATCTGAAGTAGGGTATTGCCAATGTCTCGCGATTTTCGAAATTCATATTGTTTATTATTGTTTTTGATGTTATTCAAATTAGCAGCATGCGACAGGACTGCAAAATTAAGGAGAGATAGAAATGAAGAAAAATTCAGTGTCGAAAAGTTGGAAGATTGCGCCAGAGCGAAGGACGGTGAAGACGTTCCCAGTGGGACTGCTCTTGAGCCGGAAGCGAAGCACACTTGCATATCCGAATGGTCCTCTGAACCATCCGTGCTCCTGGGAGTCGGTGCGGGCCGCCCTCTTGGTGGCGTACGCGGACTTGGAACGATTGCGAACGAATTGCCGCGGTGCAGGAGAGTGTGGTGTCGGCTGTGGCTCGTGCACTCCCGTTGCTGGTGCCCTCAGGCAGAGCTGCTACCCTTTTGATAGAGTCGGACCGACCTTTTACATCCATTTTCAGGAAGTGCGAACATAAGCGGATGGGGTGGTTCTCCCTCGAACAGAGATCTCGTAAGAATTAAGTCGGCGCTGGCAAGGTCTGACCAAAGACATTAGAATCATTCAGATGAGGAACGTCCATACATTCGTTTTGCAATATCACGCTGCTTTTTTGATGGCAACGAAAATTGCTCTCTATCCGATCTCATAAAGTTGAGAGCGTAAAAATCTAAAAATAGAATTCGCTTATTTGTATGAGTAAGCAAAACAAGGAAGTGCGTATGATGCAATAGAATACGTGTGCACACAAACAGTCGATAGCAATCGTTGTATGCGTTCAAGAGAGCTGCTGGCTCTATAGTGCTCTCTCACTGGCTTTTGATCAAAATTTGAGAGAGCCTGGAGCCAGTTCAAAAGCCAGCACGAAAAAATCGTGTGCAAAAAAATCGTATGGCGTTACGCATCTTGTATATTCTAATGTCTTTGGTAGAAGGGTATTATAACTTTGTGCCGGCAGGAAATGTATGTAACACGTAGAAGGAGGCATCTCTGACCCTATAAAGTATATATATTCTTGATCAGCATCAACAGCCGAGACGATCTAGCCATGTCCGTCTGTCCGTCTGTGTGTCTGTCCGTCTGTCCGTATGAAACACTGGATCTCAGAGACTATAATAGATAGAGCTCTAATTTTTTTTCGACAGTATTGGGTATGCTTGCACGCAGATCAAGTTTGTTTCAAATTTTTACCACGCCCACTTCCGCCCCCGCAAATCATCAAAAACGAAATCAAATTATCTAATTTTGAAGATAGAATTTTTTCACGAATTTTGGTATGTACATTAAGAACTATAGTCTGTGTGATTCCTGAAAATTTGGTTGCAATTAGATAACAATTGTCGAAGTTATTAAAGAAATAATTTTGTATGGCCACAAACGGCTTTTGCAGCATGCCTCATTTGGCTGACCAATTAGACTAACTAAGTATTCTTATTAGTTCCTGATTGTGATCGGATAAGAATCTTAAAAGATATTCGAGAAGACATTTTAATAAATGCTAAAAATTATTAGCCCCTTTAATGCATTAATAACGCGTTTTTACACACATAGATACACGTGTGTGTTTTTTGTATGCATGTGATTATATTACACTTCATTTGCATTTGTCCGTTATGTTAAAAAATATATTAACTATTTACTATGGGTAGCGGGTATCTCACAGTCGAGCTCCCTCGACTGTAGCTTTCTTACTTGTTTTGCTTTCGTTTACGTTTAAGAAATTGTCTGGTCCAATCAAGAGGTAACATTTATTCTAACAGAGGGAAACCTGCACTCTATGAAGCGCTGTCGGTTTCGTCAAGACGTGGCTTCTCCCTCGTTGGCGTAAGGGGCGGCCTGCTCCTCACACTTGTTGATTCAGCTGCTGATGTCCGGGGCCTATGGGTTCAGGCGGTACCGGTGCTGGCCGTACAGGTGTACTCGCAGTGAGGCGAGTACAGTGGTCCCTCGCAGTCGTTGGGGTAGTTCTTCTTTGCCTTTGGTATTTCAATTTTTTGTGGCGAAGATAGCTTTTCATTAGGTTGCGCAAGATTTTTAATTGCAGCGAAAAATTACTTAGCAGCCGACAGCGACCTCGGGATCACCAAAATTTTTATATGGAGGCTTAGATGCCTGGCAGATAGTGCATAAACTATTGCCCTATGTTGTCGCAACTAGCACTTGGAACTAGTCTGAAGACACAGCGACAACCTCTCATGCATGAATAAAAGCTCTTGGTTTGATGTAAAACTCGTACTGATTTTATTAATAAAACTTAACAGTATATATAGGTAAAAAATGCTTATGATAACAAATATCGTATAACAAATAATGTGGGTTACTGTGAATGTGGGTTACTGTACATGTGGTTTACTGTGAATGTGGGTTATTGCCAGCTATAAATGACCTGAGTATTCATTTTTCTCATGTCCGCAGGCTATGCATATTCGCTTGACCTGGTAACTGATACTTTATTTACGATAAATGCATGTTGCTGCGACTGAACTTATTCAAAGAACCACTTATGTAATGATCAAATACTAGCGTACCCCGATGCGACCACAGATGCAAGCAATTACGCCATAGGTGCAGTATTATCTCAGGCTCCTAACACCAACGATAGACCTATTGCATTTGCTAGTCGAACACTCTCTGACACGGAAGTTAAATAATCAACGATAGAGAAAGAGATGCTTGCGATCGTTTCGTCTGTATTGCATTTTAGACCCTACCTTTTTGGCCGCAGATTTAAAATAGTGACCCACCATAAGCCATTAGTCTGGTTGGAAAATATGAAAGGTTAAGACCCAAAATTACTTCGGTGGAAAACCACCCTCGCCGCGTACAACTACGAAGTAGTCTATAGAAATGTTATTTCTGATGCAGTCAGCTGAATAAAACCAAATTTAAATATAATCGAAGATCCATCGAGGATAACAGTCTTTCAAAAACCAATAAATCACTTTAATACTCAAAAAATCTTCCAACTCTTACCATCAGCCCCAGTAAAGTTAATAACACCATTCCCCCATAAGATAAGACGTACCTCCTCGGAAGCAGAATACACGTTCGATACGATCACTAATATACATCAGACTATTCTCAAACCAAACGAAACACATGCAATCTCAGCACCAGACAACATCTATTGTATAATTGAAGAAGCATACAACAACTATTTTACAGGAAATAACCGATCTTTTGGATCCAGAAGAACAAAAGAGAAGGATCCAATCATACCACCTTAATAGCAACCACAGAGGAATCGTCGAGACCTTTAGCCATCTCAAAAGATACATTTATTTCCCACGCGTGAAAGAAATTATCACACAAGGATTAAAGTCATTGCAGCACTTTCGCAATTCTTTAGTACCTTTGGCCTACCGAAAAAATTGGTCTTCGATCAAGGCTCACAATTTTCGAGAAAATTGTTCACCGATTACTTGACTCAATATAACATAGCCATCCACATTACCTCGTTTCAACAGTCAACGGGAGACGCACCTGTTGAAAGACTTCATTGAATGTTCATAGAGATGTCAAGAATAATAGAAACCCACTGAAAAGAACTTCAGTTAGAATCTTACCGAAATATTTTCGGAAGTTGTGACAACTTATAACAACGCAATACACTCTAGTACTCCTCATACACCATTCGAACTTTTTCACGGCAGAACGCACATATTCGAGAAAACTATAAAATTCGAAAACCACCATGACTACTTATCAAAATTCAACGAATTTAGAAGGGAACTATACCCTAAAATCCTGGAACAACTAAACATCAAAACGGAGCAACGATTGACTAAACTAAACGAAGACAGAGAACCGCCAATACAAGTCGAAGCTGACGATGGTATTTTTAGGAAAGAAAATAGAAGGAATAAACTTACGCCTAGATTCTCCCTACATAAGGTCAGAGTCGACAAAGGGGTTAACTATTAACCTTCAGAGAACAAAAAAAAAACAAAAAAATAAGAAAATAACCCGAAAAAATAATAACACTTAGCATACAAGAATCATTCGAGAACATTCCACCCCGCCTCACAGTCCTTCTCTTTGTAAAGACTCACTCATCCGCTTATATAACACAAAATCACAAAATCCTAACCCATATTGTAGATGTCCAGGACTTCAAAGTATGCCTTTCCGGAATAAGGGATGCATTAAAAGCTCTTAGGCAAGACGAAACGAAAACTATAGCAATTAGAAGACAGAATAGACACTTTACTCCCACACGTGAGAAGGAAAAGAGGCTTAATTAATGGCTTAGGCACTATTCTCAAATCAATTTCGGGTAATCTAGATGATAACAACGGCAAAAACATTATTACAGAAATTAAGACCTTAAGAAAAACCTCCGACTTTTTAAGGATAGAGCAGGAAAAACAAGAAAATTTCAACAAACAAGTTATCATTAGGTTCAGCAGTATTACAGACCATATCGAATAGAATAGAATAGGGAACAAACTAAATTACAAACCGTTTTAGACTCAGCACAAATGCTATTTTCAAAGAGCTTCGGGAAGATAGGGAAAACATTTCCACCCTTCAGTACATTAACCGAATAAGCTATAATATTGACACCCTGACGGAACACATTAACAATATTGCTGATGGTTTTTTGGCCAGCAAGTTGAGTTTAATCCCAAACTAGGCACCATAAAAAATAAGTTAAGCACGCAAAATATTAATCTACATCTAGATGAGCAAATTTATAATATTCTTATACCATCATGTTACACTTGCAACAGCAAGTTACTGTTTAATGTTAAGATACCATTTTTTAATACACAATTGTACAAGTTCACCGACATAATACCCTTACCCCTAAACAATTCACACTTCATCAAACGAAACGAAATGTGTTGTAATAAATGCTGGTCACGAAATGGACATATTCGAAGCGGAAAAAGGATTTTCATTTTTAATGGTACAAATCTTACCCTCAAGTGAGACCTATTTAAGCGGCTCATTCATAATATGATACAAAAGCTGCACAAAAACTGCACTGTGTGGATTAACGACATGGTATACAGTGATTCATACTTCCACCAGTCGTCAAAATATCAAAAAACCAAACGATAAACCATTATCACTGGAGACACTACATCTAGAAGCCATATCAATAGCTGGAAGGATCACCAACGAACGTTTCAACACACTATAAATTTACAGATATATATTCGGCAATATTATTGATTCTTATCCTCATTGCCATTCTATGATTATGCCACAAACCAAACACCATCTTCCTACCGCACCCTCCAACTGTTCCTACCTTTGTGGAGCCGGCAAATTCCTTCGTTGTGGCCCTCTCTCCACTTTAGGGGGGGAAGAGTTACCGCACACATTGTTGCGTACACACCGCCGCCCCCCAAACCCCAGGGTCGTAGATGAACGGTCATCAACCCACACACCGTGTTCATAAACGCTGAGTTTGGAAACCAGCGGAAGCGGAGCCAATCGCTTAACCGGCAAAGCTACGCGAATCCAACTTCCAAGCAGATTCTCATTCCCGACTCCAATCTGCTAACCATGCAGTTTCTCCATTTCATTCCATGCATTCTCTTATACTCATATTTAATTTCATAAATCACTTCAAAGTTTATGACACAATAAACAAACATTATAATTTTGACCAGAAAAGAGGAAGGTTCTTATTATTCGAAACCAGGAAAATTACTAAAGACACCGCAGACATCCATTGGATTGGAGGGCGCCCCCGTAATAGAGGGCACAGGAAATGAGGCACTAAACATAGGGAAATAATGTTTAATTGTGTCACTACTTTATTCTCGTTTCTAGCACATTTTGCCACTGACTTAGATTACTGTAAAGTAGAGCAAAAACAGCGTGTATTCAGTTGGATTCAATCGGATTCAGCGTGCAGAAATCTATAAGAAAATGTTTGGTTCATTTAAGATACAAAAAAAAAAAGTTGTGTAATCGTATCCTGCGCCCAAATGGCGTTAGTGTCCACTGGAACTGTCCGCGTCCTGGTACCGTAAGCGTCGTATAATGCTTGCTATCTTTGTCCATGGGGATCTGCCAGTACCCTGATTTGAGGTCTATAATGCTGATAAACTTTGCCTTCCGTAATTGGTCTAGGATAAAGTTCATCCGTGGTTCTGTGGTATACCAATCGATAGTCAATACACATCCGCCATTCATTATTCTTTTTCCTGACCAATACCACGGGCGCACTATATGGGCTTCTCGACCTTTCTATGAGACCCAGGGACAGTAAGTCATCCACCTGTTCATCGACTATCGCCTGTTACTTCGGGTTCCTCGGATAGTACCTCTGCTTGATTGGCTTATTGTCCTTGCCTGTTCTCCTGTAGGAAGTTTTGTATTCTCTCATCCAGTATCTCGTCGTGCTCCTTTGTTCCCGTTGGCTCCATTTTCTATTTCTTTTATATCCAACTCCAGATTCACACATCGCAGTACGCTTCGTGCATTTGCACGAAGTCCATCCCGAGTATGATGCCTCCGGCGACCTCTGTCATGATCATAAATGATACCATGTACGAGGCTCCTCCGAACTTTATTTCTGCTTGGAACTCTCCTATTGCTTTATTCCTCTTCCCGTTGACGAGTAATATTTCCACCCTTACTCCGCTCCATCTTCCGTGTTCTCTGAGGTCCTGGTACGAGTTCTTACTGACCGCACTCCGTGATGCTCCCGTATCTACTCATTTCTTGTTCTCAATCTAAATCCCACTACTGGTACAATCTGGAACCCATCGCACGTCAGGTCGTCCTTTAAGTCGTGCGTTTTCTATGTAGCCTGAGCTGCAAGCTTCAATTGCTCAGGCCTTACGCGTTTTCCGGCGTTGCCCTACAGCATTCAGTCGTTTTCACTTCGTTTTTTCCACAGACCCAAGATGACATATCTCTGGCCTTATCTCCTGCTGTGTCCCCTGCCCGGGTCGTACCGTGTTTTCCATGACTTCAATTCATTACTTTCCTCCCTTGGACTCTTCATCTCGCTGGCTTCCGTCGCCGTTACTATAATAACTGGTGTTCTTGCGGGGCTTTTCTCCCTTTTTGTATATTAATGCCAACAGCGTCAACTTCTGCTTTACGTTTTCCGTGTGGTCTGTCCTATTCAAAAATGCTGTTCTCTCCTTAATTTTTCCACGTTGCCTAACGGGGTAACTCCAATTCCTTCGAGTATTCGGTCAGCTCGGGTTTTGTTGCCATGTACACCCAGCTGGACATGCTCTGCTGGTGACGGTCTTTCGCAGGTTCCCAGCTAGCGCAGGGATGGCTAGGGTCCGCTCAGTAAATTTGAATCCGAGTGGTTGCTGTAAGAGAAGTTCCCCCGTTTCCCAGTGAGGACAGTGAAGATAATTCGGTTAAAATAAGTAGGTTCAGATCTTTATTCAATTATTGGTTGACAGAGTTGAGGATACACTGCGTCTGATGGCTAGGGGGAGTGCCGTATCCTCGGTGGTCAGGGCCTTTCGCTTCTGGGTGGCCCTCGTATGGGCGTCCTGTGCGGAGCCGATGAGCCAGCGGCAGCAGATTGCCCCGGACTCGGAAACCCTCCGCGGGCGCACTATGCGGACTCAGAAGTCTTCCGAGCGAATCTCCCGACGGACTCGAAAGTCGTCCACGAGAAGGGTTTTGGAGGACTCAAGAGTCTTCAGTTGGGGGACTCGAAGTCTTCAGTTGGCGGACTCGAAAGTCTTCAGATAGAGAGGCAGACTGGAAGTCTTCAGAAAGAGATTGGCAGACTCAAAAGTCTTCAGTTGGCGGACTCGAAAGACTTCAGAGAGAGAGGCGGACTCGAAAGTCTTCAGTTGGCGGACTCGAAAGTCTTCAGAGAGAGAGGGACTGGACTCGAAAGACTGCGGGGAAAAGAGGGACGGCGGAGAGAATTTGGCAGGCCGAATTGTTGCCGCGACTCGAAAGTCTGTCGTATTAAAAAAAAAAGGCTTAGCGGGGCTGCGTCCATTTTCCAAGGCCAGCGGCCAGCATTTTTATTCCTTTCTTTTCATTTTTTTCTTATTCCTTCTTCTTTTATTTAGCATTGTGCACGGCACGCGTCACAAAAGTGTGGAGAACTTAGATTGTGTAGTGATTTTCGCAGATTAAATAAAAATATGGTCAAGGATAATTATCCTATTTCTCTGATTAATGATCTTGGTAGGAAAATCGGTGTTTACGAAAATGGGTTTAAAAAATGGGTACTTTCATGTTTTTAAAGGCAAAACAAATAAACGCACAGTGGCGCCTCTCAAACAAAAATCAAAAAAGCCATTGTCACAAAAACGATTTAAACTATACTTAATCGACAGAAAATTTTCCGACGATTCCAAATTCGTTGCCAAAACAAAAATCGGACCAACCATTTTTGTAGAAGTTATGAGCATTCAAAGTGGAAAAATATTTCCGCCTTTACAAGATACAAAAAAAGTGCAATTGGTTGACTTTCAGGAAATATTACACAAAAACTATACAACCAATCGATATGATTTTGGTTTTAAATTATATATCAAAAGCCACCGCCCACTCTATGGCTATCAGTTGCGTCTATCTTTCTTGAACCAGAAACCAGAATGAGCTGCGACTCCACCTTTGGAAATAAAACTAGTAACGCAACCCAGGGTCAAAAGACACAAAATATGGGTGAAACCCCTTCAGGGACAGACAAGTGCATTTGTATCGTTAATATCTTAAATATGCTTGAGATAATAAAAATTCCCTCAATATAGGTTTATTGTTAGTAACAAGAAGTCAAAATGTTAAAAAAATTAAATAAAAAAAATTAAATTAAAAGGAACAATTTTTGTAAAAAAAATTTAGTTTTCACTTTTCAAAATATGCATATTGTATGCGCACTGTACCTCACTGTACCTTTAATTGCATAAACAACCGCCGATATCGGAACCAGTCTATTTACATTGGCTAGCTAACGGAAAGTGCAAGTGTCAGCATAACTGACACGCGCAAGTTTCATGCACACACCAAGTGTTTATGCATATTCCCTCACGCTCCAACTTTAGCGAGCATAGCTACATTTATATACATTTATATATATAAGCGTCTCTCCGCTGCTGCTGTTGGCAGCGCAGCTACGTGACAGATACAGACAGATACCTTTGAGCTGTTGAAGCGACACCCTTGCTGCGCAACCACTCAAGAAATTGGTCATGAATGTAAATCAACCTGTGGTCATCTTTTAATCTCCTGCTAGCTGTGAAAACACAACATGTGCACTCTCCTGACGGATTTCATCGTATTACAATTTTCATTTGAGAAAATCAATAACCACATAACCGAGTATCGGAGTTGAGCCCACCGATGGCCACGCGTGCGCTTACGTTGCGAAGCATCCCGTTCGGGTGGCGGTTTTCGCTGGTCCTGTACCCAGGATCCAGTATCCCCACCGCCCTACTAGGGGCCGCCAGGGTGTCCTCGACCCCGTTCGCCGGTTATCGGATCCACCCTGATGAAGTGTGAAGATCTGTCCCCTTACACAGGTTCGGCGAGCAGGGTGATCGCCGAGTGTGCGTTGGGTAGGAGGCGGAGGAAAGTATGTTGCGGAAGGATGGTACTGAAAGAAATCAGTGGACACTTTATATTTTAGTTGCGTTTATTATATGTCGTACTTCCCTTTCCTAATTCCTAACTCTCTACTACGCCCCGCGTGCTCCTTATGGAGGCACCCAGAAGCGCTCACCGCACTATTCCGTCATGCTGCTCACTGGGCCCGTCTATTCAGGCGGCGAGGCTCCAGGGTCTTCTCGCTGCTTCTCCGGAGCATTTTTTTCCCCTGGCACTAGAGCTGTCCTCCTCCAACATCCAACTCCTCCGCCGGCAGAGGGAGGGGTTCGGCTCCTCGCCCCTGCCGCCGATCCCCTTCGGTTGACGTCTTCGGCAGTCTCTTGTTTGCCTGATTAATTGCCTGACACTGCGTGAGCTTGGTTGCTTGGTTGCCGCTTCCTTCGGTCGACGTCTGGCCGCTGCGGGCCTTCGTCGTTGCTCTGCTGGCTGGCCGCTGCAATCACCAGGGGACATGCCATTGAGGAAGGTGGCAGCTGGAGTATAGAGTTATTTGTGCAAAAAATTGAAGGCTTGAATGCTTGAGTTGGAGACAAATTAATTGCCGTTTATTGTCTTGCGCTGAAATATTGCACCTCGCTTCAATTCTTGGCACATCCGTATCCATATAGTAGAGCTAGATTTGCATAATTAATTTAGTAAATTATCAATTGTTTAAGCCAAATTATAAACATACACATAACATTAAACCGCTCTTGGACGCAACATTTATTTATTATTTATTTTGTGTATTACTGCAATCAATGTCGCCCCCTTCCCCCTTTCTCTCGTTGAAACTCGCTTTAAAGTTGGGCCCTCTTCGTTTGGCGCGCTCAGATTAGCGGACCGCCAAGTGACGCGATATCCTGTTGTTGGCGGGTATACTCTTTTCGGCGTCGCTTGCACCCACTATTAATATTGATACTCCGTGATTTGATTTTTAATTTTAAAAATGTTCTCGTCTTGATCAGAAAAAATATTATTAAACTGTTCGAAAAAAAAAAAAACAAAAACTAATTATTTATTAAATTAAAAGGAATTTTTGATGATAAATTCATACGTTTGATTCGAAAGTCACTATTAATTATTATTATTTTGTTGTCGTTCTAATTTAATTATTTCGGACATTAGTATTCAATTAATTAATTAATTAAATCACTGATACGACAAATAAATCTGTCCTATAGGATTTAAAAAGCAAGCTCCAAAGTCGGGTCAGAACCATTCGCCGATTAAACGAGCGGTTGGAACTGGGATCAATTCTGATTTTGGAGAAATAATTAAAATTTCGACTCGAAAACTTAATTGCTTCAATTAATAAGGCAACTCAATTACAAGAACAAATAGAAAACCTAGGTAGTAACGACGAATATGGCCAAGAGTTGGAAGAACTTAGTATAGTGACGAAGGCAAAATAATGTCGCTATTAGCTGCCTTACAGATTGCAAGCAGTAGCGATACTCCGAAAGCAGTTGCTGTAGCACCAACTTGTGTTCGTCTTCCGAATTTAGCACTATCAAAATTCAGTGGTAATTATTCGGATTTTAAAAACTTTATTAGCCTCTTCGAAAAATGATTCATAAAGAGGCAAAAATTCCAGTTATCGAAAAATTTAACCATTTAATTTCATGTCTCTCTGGTGGAGCTTTAGGAAAAATTAAAGCTTACCAAGTCACCGAGAGCAATTACGAAAAAGCAATGGCCAGTTTAAAAAAGGTTTACGATAACGAGTGTTTCATCTTTATGAATAATATTTCAACATTATTCAGTCTTCCTAAAATATCGCATCAGTCTGCATCCTCCTTGAAAAATCTTATCGACACTGTTTCGTCGATTTACGGTTCTCTGTTATCGATAGGAGATGACACAAAGATTTCGAATGCAATGTTGATATATTTGGTATTAAATAGAGTCGACCCAGTGTCCAAATAAAAATGGGGGGAACAGCTCGATTATGAGAAATTGCCGCTTTGGTCAGATTTTGAAAAAAATGTTAAGTCGCCGATATCACCATTAATCAGCTGAAGAATCGACAAAGCCGAAGCAGGAAAAAGTACTTTTAAATAAAGCAAATAATAGTGTCCTCAGTAAACTTGCAGCTATTGCAATGCAGCCGATCATTTGCTACATAATTGCAGCCCGTTTGGGCGTATCTCTGTAATGCAAAGGTTTGAGTTTGTTAAGTTGATGCAAAAATGCGTCAATATGCAAAAACAAAAAAGTGTCGAGCTTGTGACCGATTACACCATATTCTGATCCACAGATACACAGAGCCTGATAACAGTATACCGTTGCCATCTCCTCAAGAAAGTATTTCTCTCCCTTTTACTCAAGATTAGCCTTCCACGTCACATGTTATGCATGCCGCGTCATTGGATAGGGTGATTTTGGTTGCGCACTAAAAGCAGTGAATACGTTTTAGCCCGAGCCCTCTTGGACTCTGGGTCTCAATCGAATTTTATTACGGAAGAACTGGCGAACTCGACCCGCCCTTTTTTGGCTATTCGGTGTTAAAAAAGGTTGAGTGAATCTGCGAAACTTTCATTCCCTAGAGGTGCCGACGTAATTGGATCCGATTTTTACGTCGATGACATGCTAAGTGGTACGCATGCGTAGAGGAGCTACAGGCAATCAAGTCTGAAGTGACTCAGGTTCTTCAAACAGCAGGTTTTGAATTAACAAAGTGGTTTTCAAACTCACTTGAGGTTAATGCATCTGAGAGCACAGTAAAGTCAATACCTATCTTGGATTCAGAGTCTACTAAGGCGTTAGAATTATCGTGGTTGCCTCGCGAAGATGCCTTCAAGTTCAAGATTGATAATTCGGTCATGGCGCTCCTAGCGACAAAACGGAACATTTTATTGGTAACATCCAAGCTGTTTGACCCCCTCGGCTTATTAAGTCCCGTTATAATCTAAGGAAAGATCCTATTACAGGAACTTTGGCTTAATAAGTTAGACTGGGATGAGTCAATTCCTCTACATTTCGAAACAGCATGGAATATGCTGAAAAGCACCCTGTCTCAATTACACGAGAATAGCTATCTCGGTTTGTGGATACCGATCCGATGTCATCGGTGCAGTTACATACCTTTGCCGACGCATCCATGAGAGCTTATGGAGCGTGCGCATATATTCGTAGCAAATCTGCAAAAGGTTATAAAGTGTCGTTGTTGACTTCAAAGTCGAAAGTAGCGTCGCTCAAGACCAAAGCGCTCCCAAGGCTTGAGTTATGTGCCGCTCACCTTCTCACGATCTCATCCTTCTTCGTTATCGACATTCGATTCGGACAGGGTTGCGGAAATTCAAAAATGGTCAGGCGAAGCTACTTGGCGGCATGTTCCAACAAATCAGAGCCCAGCAGATATAGTTGACAGGCCGACGAAATTGGGCAGTCAATCTGGTTCACAGAACCAGAGTTTCTGAAGTCGAAGAGGAGAACTGGCCCAAAAATGCTTAAAGTGTTCGCTCACATGTTCCGCTTTATAAGAAAATGCAAAGACAGGAGTATAGTTTTCGAAAAAACTTTGTAACCGACTGAATATAATGAAGCATTTGGTAATATTCTCGAAATAATTCAAAAACACGAGTATCAAATAGGAATTGGAAAAAGTCTGCAGCGATTGAACCCATTCATCCATGAAGACATGGGCACTTGGTGCAACTTTTCGTTGTTGTGAGTTGGGGGCGACTAGCAAACGCCCCTATAATATACGATTCCAAGTTTCCCTTGCTGTTGATGAAACGCCCCCATTTTTTTTAGAGCTGCGTCCGGCATCTACACCATACTAATTCTCATGTCGGCCCTAGAGCACTTGTGAGCATCCTACGGCAGCGTATTTGGACTCCGCAGTCAGACAGTTCGATCGCAGATAGACTCCGTGCTCTGCGCTTATTTGCAACATGTGGCGTTGATTTTTGTGGCCCTGTATATACGACTTTGAAAATTCGAGGAAGGCCCCCATATAAGTCATACGTTGCCTTATTTGTTTGTTTTTCGTCCAAGGCGGTTCATTTGGAAATTGTTTCAAATCTCAGTACTGGTTCCTTTTCATTGGCTTTTGAAGGGTTCATTGGTCCCCGAGGATGTCCCCAAATCGTTCACTGTGACAACGCGCCAAACTTTGTCGGAGCAAGTCGCCACTTCCAGGCTCTTCGCGAAAGGCTCGAGGAGCAGGCGGACAAGATTCGCGAATACGCATCAAAAAGCGGATGCGAATTTGCGTTCATACCCCCTCGGGCTCCGCACATGAGCTGCCTATGGGAGGCAGGTATCAAAACTGCCAAGCACCTACTCCTACGAGCGGTGGGCAGCGCGCTCCTCAACGCAGAAGAGCTGGGGATAGTCCTCGTCGAGATCGAGGCCCCTCGGAGCTCTCAGCCAGGACCCAAGCGACGGAGAGGCGCTTACTCCCGGGCCCCTCGTCGCAGCTCCGGCCCCCGGACCAGGCGGGTCTCAGCTGCTTGCGCCGATGGCGGTTTGTCTCGTCAGTCTGGCAAACGTATGTATGTCCTGGAACTCCAAATCTGAGGGAAGTGGCACCACCATCAGGACAACGTCGTCGTAGTGGCTCCTAGGGAGGATCGTCGCGACGAACGCTAGTTAGGACAAAATAGTCAAGGTTGTCGACGCTAGGAGGAGCGATGGAGCTTGTTGGCCGGAAGGCCATACACAAGCTGGCTCCGCTTCTAGTATGTTGAAGCCGTGGGAGGCGTTCAACGGGGCCGGTGTTGGACGAGTTTATGGATTTATGAAGTTTAGTGTAAGCTAGTTTAGAGCGAAGGCGGGAGCATAATAAAGTTCTCTCGTTCTCTTTGCTAATTCGCTCCGTCTTCGCCAACCTTCGTAAAGTTAGTCCATAAGAGCTAATAAAATGTAAAATAGAGCACACGCAAAATTTAAATTGATCAATCAAGGTTCTATTTTTTCTTCTCGTTCACGACCAATAAATTATCTTGCCATCAAGTTGTTTTTCGGTTTTATTTAATAAACTAATTTAATATTTCCGTCTAGTTGAAGACTCAGATAATGGATCTACGACATATACAACTTACTTTACTATATACAACGTATGACTTCTTAATTATATATACAACTTATTCTACTATATACGCTATGTAAATATGTTGTGGGGCGCCGAAGGCTTCCTTACACCCCATCCCTGCCTCAGGGGTGGGCGTGGACACGGAGGCGGGTCCCACGGGCTCAGAACTGTACCCGTCGTGCTAATTTAACGGTACTTTGGAAAAAGAGAATTGAAGAAGTAAGCAAATGTTTAGTTTCAGTGCGCAGCCGAGAATTTTCCACAACAAAATGTTATGGATTAGATATTGATTGATATATTAATAACATTTATTGTTTATATTACATTGTATTGAATGTGTTTAGCTAAGATTATAGTTGTAATCCCACAAAAATCCACACTTTGTTCGTAAACCAATGTGTTTGTCGGGTTTTAAAGGTAAGAAATATGAAATAAAAATTGTGCCAAAATTTGCCCATGTGCTTTGCATGATAAAAACACCAACAACACCTTAAGGTCAATCTGGTGAAACACTTTTTACAAATTTGTTGTGGCGAAACAACTAAAGTTAGCTGATTTAAATAAATAACATATAAAAGTATAAAACTTCGATATTTTTTTTTTAAATTAATTTGTTAAAACACATATAAAGGTTTAGGAGCTATTGAGAATCTCCCGTTAAACAATAAGTGTCTCTAGATACTTACAAACAAATTTTTTTAGATTTTTATACCCTGTACCAAAGGTAAAAAGGTATTATAGTTTTGTGCGAGTGCAATTTTCTGTAACAGGCAGAAGGAGGCGTGTCAGACCCCCAAGAGTTACCTAAATATTGATCAGGACCACTAAAGGAGTCGATATAGCCATGTCCGTCTGTCCGTCCGTCTGTCCGTCCGTCTGTTCGTCTGTCTGTATGAACGCCTAGATCTCAGAGTCTATAAGAGCAAGAGATACCAAACTTAAGATTTAGACTTCTTATGATTGCACGCAGATCAAGTTTGTTTTACATTTTTGCTGCTCCCCTTTTTGGTGGAGCTATTTGAAAAAAAACCATATATCTTCGAAATTTATAAAGTTGTGTGAACCGTTTTTAAACACGTATTGCCTAAATTTCGATCGTGCCATAAATAGCGCAGATATAGGCTGTTTTTATGTCAAATAAAATAAATTGTCACGGGTTCAAGTCCCGTCTGCGACGAATATATATTTTTTTTATAATTTTAAGAAAATTTTTTTTTTAATTTTTTCCTGTTAATCAAAATAATTAAGGTATTTAAAAAACTTATAATTTTTTAAAACTAAAAAAAATTATTTACCCCTTGCGGCAGGAATCGAACTCGGACCATTGGCTTACACACAAAACATATATGTAGTTTTACCCACTGAGCTATGGACCTTGCTCTTAAAGTGTATGACATTTGCATTATATGTACCTTTTTCCGTTTTTTGTCTTATCTCCTTCTTTCATATAATTTTGGCACGCGCGTTGTAATGGTACAGGGTATTCTACTGTCGGGACGCTCGACTGCATATCCATCTTGTTTTTTTAATTTCTTATCAAAATTGGAAGTTGAACCTGTTTTTTTTTTGACTAACAAACGTAATTTACGTTGTTAATTTTAAAATATAATAAAATTATTTTTAAGAAATAAACTACGTAAGTACTTGAAGAATCAGTTACTGAAGTTATCATATAAATTTCAAAACGATCGGTGCTGTAGATTTTGACTAATTGGTAAACCGATTTGAATATAGCATTTTTCAGGAGAGCGCTTTGAAGTTGCTGATGCTCATGTGCATGACACCAAACGGCCTCCGTTTAACTAACCGTATCTTCGTTAACTTTGATATGATCGATGTTAAACTTTTACACAATATTATTAACATATTTTACATTGAAAGAATAAAAAAAAAATATATATTTAATACCCTATTAACATTTTTTAGGTTTTGCTGTTATTTATTAGTTATGTTGTTGCTCTGTCTTCGTGTGTCATGCTTGTGTTCAATTGATCAAAGCCATATGTTTATTTATTAATAGCTTCTATTATTTTTTTTATTTTAGTGCATTCAATTTAAATAGGTTGGCCTTATAAATGTGTGTTTGCACGATCTTATTTTTTTAATTTATGGTGCGACGAAAAGGGAAGCGCTGTACATTTGTTGTTAGACGAATAAAATAAAAAGTATACTTATTTTCTTATTGTTTTTATTTTTGGGGACTAAGATTACACCAACTTTCTCATTAAGGGGACAAATATTTAATAAAAGTATTAGGAAAAAAATAATTTTATTAAAAATTTGACCATCCTTTGTATGGGAGCTATAGGATATAATAGTGCGATTTTACCCAAAATTGGTAGCGATGTTTAAACCTACACAAAACTCATAATCTGTAATATTGGTTATGATATCTTGAAAAACAAAAAAGTTTTTCATACTAGATGTCGTTTTTAAACCGATTGTTCCCATGGCAGCTATACGAGCTATGAAACCAATTTTTTTACAGTATACTTGAATATTTTTTTAAAGGAGTGTAGTGGAGTTGAGTTGTCTGACCCTCTGGACGGGCTCTCACAGCGCGGCAGCCTGCGGGAGCAGTATTTGCGTGCGGCCAAGTGATCACTGAACGCTGCCCTGGTTGCAGCACTTTCTCGATGGTGGTAGGCCCCTCCGGCGATGCGAGAATGGCCATGAGCCGTTGGTGGCTCTTCCTAACCCGGGTTGTCCGGGGCGTCGTCGGGGTTGCTGACGGCCCCTCCGGCTTGCCGTGGTGGGCTTTTGGCGGCTCACAGTGGCGCCTTACGCACATTTAGCGTTGCGAAAATAAAAAAAGCCACCAAATTTACTATACTTAATTTGAATGATTTTGATTTTAAATTATAAATACATTAATAAACTGTAAATTAAACAAAAAACGGCAGTTTGGGTTTGGCTTGTACATGTAAATCGTAAGCTGACAGGTGTCCATTTTTAACACCTTTTTCTGCCTAAAGTAGTCTAGAACTTTTGAGGCACTATGTAGTGCCTGAACTACACTATATAGGTTAGTTCCGTGTATCTTTCCTGAACTAGAATCCGTTTAGAAAGTCTGCGTTGAGTGCCGACTCCACCTTTGGCAGAAATTTTAGTGAAACAACTCAGGGTCAAAAAACACGAAAAATGGATGAAAACGCTTCAGAGCTACCCGTAGCGTGCAAGGGCATTTGCAGCACTAAAATGAATTTATTGTATTTTGAATGATTTTAAGACCCGAACGGATGGGGAATCAAATGTTTCTAGTTCAGAAATGATTCGGTTATTATAAACTTCCTCAATATAGGTTTATTGTTAAATTTCCTCAATAGAGGTTTATTGTTATTCAAAATGTTAGAAAAATATTAAAAAATAAGAAAAATCGAAAATAAAACAAATAAAAATTTGTAAAATATTTTTTTTTTTAATTTTTGAAATATTTTTATTTGGGCAAATCAATAAAAATAAAGCTAAAAAATTAAATAAATTTTTTTAAAAACATTTTCGATGAGAAAATTCGATTTTTTCGCGCGCTGCTCGAGCTCTGAGTTCGGCTGCACATCGCTTTGCGCTGGCCACAGCTCTGGTGGCCCTTGCAGCCACTCTGGCCCGTGCCACTAAAGTTGACTATTCGCTAACTCGAGTAGGGACACGCCTCGACTAGCTAAATCGGCGGAATTTTGTTCGGATCGAACGAGTGCCCAGCAGTCGACTGGTACTGCCTGGGTGATCTTGGCCACTCGGTTGGCTACGAACGTGGTCCAGTTGCACGCCGGCTTCCTTAACCAGGCCAGAACGATTGTCGATCGGTCTAGCAGCGTATGTCGGAACTTGGTGTGGGCATATTAGGAAGAAGACCTGCCACCATTTTGGCTAACAGCACGGCGCCACAGAGCTCTAGGCGTGGAAGTGACACGGTCTTTACTGGAGCGATCTCCTGACCAACCTCGATGCGCATGTAGATCGCCGCTCCATAAGCTTTTTGGGATGCATCTCAGAATCCATGATAAGCTACTTTAATGTCAGGCTGAAAACAGATTCATCTCGGAACGCGGATCCGGTTGAGGTCGGAATACTCATGGAGAAACGCCCGCCACCTCTGACTCATTTCGCTGGGTAGCTTATCATCCCAGCTTAAATCTTGCAGCCAAATCTTCTGCATTAAAATTTTGGATCGTATTATAAACGGCGAGCCATCCGGCTGGATCAAATAACCTCGCGATTTGGGATAACACCACGCGCTTTGTGTAAGATGGTTCCACCACTATTTCAGGTGCTACAAAATAGAATTCGTCGGATTTAGCCCTCCATTGAGTCCAGAGATTTTTAGCAGCACTTAGGTTTTGTACTTTAGTCGTGAGAGATGCGACTTTGTTGGCCTTAGTATTGGAGATCGGCCCAGTAAGTACCCACCCGAATATGGTCATTTGGCCTAGGAGTGATCCACAAACGTTTCTCCTAGTGCCCTGCATCATCACCTACGGTAAGATATCAGCTTTGATCAGTACATCGATTTGGGAACTTTAAAAGAAATTTGGGTCTGCCCATTGGAGATCGGGTAGGTCTTCTAAAGAATTCCTGGGAACTGCCTCGGAGGGCAGCTTTCCCGCGAGTTCCGGAAGGACGTAGGCTGCGGTATCTAATTGTAGACCCGGCTTAGCAGAGGAGCGAAGTGCAAACTGGCAGAGTTTCGTTGACTCTGCCGTAACCGATTGGTTTAGCCCTGAGACTTGTATCTGTATTTTTCGGAATAGCAACTTGAGGAGATAGAACATACGCTCGGAAATAAACGTCGCCTAAGATCCCGAGTCGAATAAAGCTCGGGCTCGATAACTCGTGCCCAATTTGCACACATCAATAATTGCCGTGCTCAGCAGGACAGCTGAGTGCCTGAGGCGAAATAATTCTGCACCGTTGAGGTGCTTGCAGATACATTTCGGCTGAAGGGTCTCGAGGACGGTTGTGTAGAAGGCGCTGAATTTGGGGAACTCGTGGGTCGAGCGTTTGAGGAACTAGAGTTTAGGGAACTTGGGGAGCCGCGATGCAGCAGAGTATGATGCCTCCCCCTACACGTTAAACAGTTGTGTGTGCTCGTACAATCACGTAACTGATGGCCTCCCGCGAAACAATTCAGGCATAGCTGCTTCTTCTTGATGTAGCTGGAACGCGTGTCGTCAGACATCTGGAGAAAGCGCGGGCACAATCTAATCACACCCTTTTTGTTTGGTGCTTACATTTGTCTCAAAGGATTACAGTCCTTTAGGAGTTGACTGAGTCGGCTTCATATTTTCAATAGCCTCCAGGGTTCGATACCTTTCGCTCAGGAAGGTGTTCATCTCCTCCCAAGCTGGAATTTTGGACTTCGATGTCAGGGACTGTTCCCATAAGGACAGGGTTAACTTTGGCAGATTGCTTGCGCACAGGAAGACCAGCAGACAATCCCAGTTGTCAGTGGAGATATTGGAATGTGCTAGCGCTGTCAAACATTCCTGAATCGTGGACTGCAGCTCCTTCAGAGCATGTCCCGATGTTTGCGAAATGGAACTCAAGTTTAACATGAGCTTGAGTTGGCTGTTGACTTAAAGTCTTTTATTTTGGAAAAAAACGAAGCGCTTCCTACGCTGACGCGAAACCGCCATTTGTCAGCCATCGGACGTAGTCCCCATTGAAAACTTCTGTATCGCAGGGTAGTAGTCGGCAACCGGAAGAAATTTGCGGCTGAGACGGAGGAGCTTGAACGGCTTGAGGCGTCGCTTTTTCTAGCGTTTCGCTTATCTGTGCTGTCTCGTATACAGAATAGCAATAGTCATACTTTGCCTGTAAAAGAGGTAAGTTGCTGAGGGAACCTTCCTGAGCAATTAGATCAGAGCATAATGTGCAATGTGTGCGATGACGGACGAGCCTGACTAGGCGTATTGATTTTGTCTTTGAAAACGCTGACGCGATCGCTTACGGCGATGAAATTATGCAACGCAGGGTTGCGGCCGTTGGCTGATTTGCTGCCAGATCTGTTGCCGATATTCTGATACTAGCACGTGTGACCCTCAGGAATGTAAACCCGGTTGCAGAGGGACTCTATGGCTGTTCCACAAGTAAAGACTCGTTTGAAGCTTTCGCCACCGGTTGGGAGACGACAATTCTCGAGCTTGTCTTTGAGCTTTTCGATGGAAGATCTCCCCCTTTAGCGTGACACTCGAGCTTCTGGGTTTCGGGCTAGCGGACTTGGGCACTGGTTTGACGCGAGAAGGTAGCGGAGAGGAAAATGTGGTTTTTGTTTCCTTTTTGGTGGTTTTAGTTTCCTTTTTGGTGTAGGTGTTGGCTTCTTGTCACCCTCGACGGGAATACTCAGATACGCCCTACTAAACGGATGGCTTGCCCACCGCCAACAAAAAGTTGAAGGAAACGAAAAACTGAACCAGAGACTCGGTTTAGAGCAAAATTAGCTTATACAGCTAAAAAATAGCTAGAAAAAATAGCTAAATATAGCCGATAATTATTGATAAAATAGTTGAGTGCTCCTTCTAAAAAAGTAGCTAAGTATAGCTAAAAGTTAAAAAAAATTTAATGCTCCCTTTAAAAAAAAGCTAAATATAGCTATAAGTTCCGGTAATCGATCCAATTATTTCCTGTTCAGGAATACGCCAAAGCGTAGAACCGGTGAAACAAAGAGGGAGGAACGACAAATCCACCGCCAGAAAAATAAAAATGTCAATGTCAAAAAAATTAAATAGCCAGAAAAAAATAAACGGCTTGACACGATAGCCTAGGAGTCTCGCTAAATTCTTTGCTTTCGATCTAAAATTATATCGCTTGATTTTTCGAAATTTAGAATAATAACAAAACTTAAGCACTTAAGTGATACAAAAAAGAGAAGCCAAAAAACTAGCTGAAAAAGACTCTAAAATAGCTGTCGAATCTGGAAATATTTTTTGACGATAATTTTAAAATTATTGGAGACAAGAAAGGCTCACCGAAGTTTATATACCCTCGCAGAATTTAAGCAAAAAATTTTAACCGAAATTTTGGTATAATAATTAGATGCCAAATCTCAAATTTGATGAAAATGGTGGAAGGCGCGAAAATCTTTAAGGACCGGTCCTATCTAATGTCTCGCGAGAATCTCAAGGACCGGCCCTATCCAATGTCTTCGGCAGTGGTCTCGAAGCCTGGAAAGGACAGATTTTGTTTAAATGCCAGGAAACTGAACGAGATGACAGTAAAGGGGGCTTACCCCTTGCCTAATATTGATGGAATCCTGTCCAGAATCGATCAAACGCACTTCATCTCCAGCGTGTATTTGAAATTCTTGTTCTGGCAGATCGAGCTGGACGAGAAAAGCAAGGAGTTTACGGCGTTCACGGTTCGTGGTCGGCCCCTTTACCAGTTCAGGGTGATGCCTTTCGGCCTTTGTAATACGGCGCAGTGGTTGGTAAGACTTATGGACCGAGTAATCCCAGCCGAAATCCGATCCAATGTGTTCGTGCACTTAGATGATCTGCTCATACTGGCATCGAGACACACTTCCGCTACCTACGACGAGTCGCCGAATGTCTAAGGGAAGCAGGATTAACCACCGGCCTGAGTAAATCGAATTTCTGCTTCAAGTCGTTGACTTACCTAAGGTTCATTGTAGGTGAAGGTCGTCTGCGCATGGACCACGGTAGAGGGGCTGCGATCCGAAGGATGCCAGAGCCGATATCAATGAAGAGGCATTTTTGGGTACCGCTGGTGGTAACGGCGCTTTGTAAGAAACTTCGCGACGATGGCATCTCCGCTAACCGAATCTTTCAAGAAAACCGGGAATACGAACTCTTCTTTAAGTCCGGAGGCGCAATTGGCTGTCGAAGCGTTGAAGACGGCAGTTCACCAGTTCTGATTTCGGTGTGACGCGTCACATATCGGAGTTGGAGCCGTTCTTATTCAAAAGGACGAGGGCAACCAGGAGCAGCCGTTTACGTTGTTCTCGGCGATGATTCACAGACACCAGGTGAATTTCACCGTCACCGAGAAACGTGGTGGCAGATATGCTTTCGCGATGCAGGAGAAGATATCCCTGGATCCGACGGAGTTGCTGCTTCCTTTTCTTGCTTGCTTTCGAGACCACTGCTGGGAATGAGTACCAGGAGTTAGTCCGAGAAGTGCAGGATAACACGAAAAACTTACCAGATCTTAGGATAGAGGACAGGCTCACCTTCAAGCGAGTCTCCCCGGCAACTGTAGACTACGAGGTGTGCGGATCGGCGTAGAAGCTCTGGAACCGCAGAGTCTAACCCACGGCATGGTTGAGCGAGCACATACGGACCCAAAGGCAGTTTACGGCGGAATGGGGAAGACGCTGACCTGATCTGACTGATCTTCGTGGAGTCCATGGAGAGCTTCGAAATCCGGCACCTGAAGACGCCAGTCAACTCTGACAGCAACGCAGCGGAGTGGGGGATGCTTATCTAACCGAGATCGAGGTGGTTATCAGGAACGCAGTCCACTCGGCCACGGGCGAACCGCCGGTCTTTACGCTTTTCGGCCATCACATATTTCTGCATGGTGACAGCTGCCGACTGTCAAGGAAGCTGCAGTATGAAAATTGCGACCGTTTTCCGGCCGAATTCCGTGTGCAATCCTACATGATTCTTGCAGGAAGGTACTAAACGGGATACATGTAAATACTATTACATAACAAGATTTAACGATATATAAAAAAGTAAAATAGATATCAATAATAAATAATATTAAAAACTCTTACTATTACTATTTGGAATTAATATCATCTACGAAAATTGTACTGGTGTTTGCCAAACTGTCAAATGATGTTTTTATAACTATTTAATTTTAAGATAACTTTAGCTATATCGATAGCATGTGGGAAGTCACACCAAAGTGAAACAAAGGGTTGCAAGTAGATCGCGCTGCATTATTACGTCAACCGTTGTGCTTCTTTTGTGATCGTGAGTGTGTGCGAAAATAAGAAGAAAAAGGTATGTATTTAACTTTATAACTTTTTATATTATTTATATCACATATACTGTTATGATACTACAGCATTAATTAGAGTTTGCGCCACAAGGGCGCTTTAGTTTTGAGCAGTGTAGTGCATTCCCGCTTGCGCTCCCGCTTGCACTCCGGCTCTCCTGGGATCTCCCGCTCTCCCGAAAACCCACCACTCCGCGGTCCCAGGCTCTTTCCCTCTTAGTCTTTAAGTTAGTCTAAAATCAGATTGTGCCAATAAAACACATTGTGAAGTGAAAATCGCCGCCTACTTTTTTTTGTACTTGGGATTTCTTTTACATCGGAATCAGCGATCACTGCAGCCAGCAACCACCTCCAAAGAAGCCGGAATTTGTAATTGTTCCTTCGCCCACTCCATTACATGGTCCTTCGTCGCCTGCGATCTATCCTGATCAGCGCCCCCCTCTGCGGATTTTTCCAAGATAAGTACGACTATTTTCCTAACCATTCGTCTGGGGGTCGCCATATTCCTTTTCCAACGGCGTTATATATGTCTTTCCATCCGATTCCAAAGAGCTCCAAGTGAAAAGTGATATATATATATGCCTATATACAAGAACATAGGAATAAAATACATACGCCTAGCCGCAGTGAATTTCTTTCAGTTCCAAAGTGCAAAGTGCTTTGCCAATATTTGGCCCTCTACATAGTTTTTTCACTGTGATCCGCTAGTTTTCCAAGCGTACATACATACATTCATATAAATTCATATATGTGCAAATATATATTACATCCAAAAATCATTTTCACATATCCAAGTCCGGCACTAAACTGCATGTCCAAGAATTCAAATACATACGCACACAAATTACAACAAGAATTAATAAATTATTAAATTGAATAAATAAATATATTAAACACATATACATGGCAAATATTTCCCCAAAAAAACATACAAATAATTATAATTAGTAAAACTGCAATTTACTCACAATTTTTTTATAAACATAAAGCAAAAAATATTCATAAACATATACATATATCCCCTTTTTAATAAAGTTACAGACAAATATTTTCGACGTTAAAGAGAAAATGTTACATCCGATTTTACTATTTGTCATTTGAGAAAAACATATACCAATTTATATACGATATAGAATAATAATAATAATAAATAAAACAAACAAACACATCCAAACCTATAAAATGTCGTTCCAGCAAGAAATAAATATTTATCGTTTTTATATACATATATCCAAAAATTAATTGGTTTTTTATTTGCTATCCTGACATACATATATATGGGCATACATAAGCGTCCCGCTATTCTGCGAGCAGCCAAAATCTTCATCCAACTATACATTTTTTTTTTCTTGGACGTTGATGCACTACGGTCAGTACACTCAAGTGGCCCCTATGAAACCAGGCACGTGCCTGTTAGGGTTAGGTATTAGTAGACGCGATTGAAACTATAGGAAAGAATCAGCAAGTGAGATTACCGAGTACAAATCATTGTAACTTGCACACAGTACTCTAAAGGGTTCATGCAGTGCATAGGAGGTTCTACAAAGGCGAAAAACTAAGGGTATGTACGATCTAGTATTTCTTCCGGGACGTAGAAATTGATCTGGCCTAACAAGTCAGTACTTTCCACGTCACCGTTAATAAGGTTATAAATGAAGGTAATGCCTAGCATAGTTCTACGGTTGGCTAAGAAGGGTAAGTTAATTAGAAGAAGTCTACTATAATGGAAGGGTAATCTTCAGTATCTCAGTTTAAACCCCGTAGAGCGAAAAGCAAAAAGTTTTTTTGAACCGATTCAATGCGTTTACTATGGACTCCGTACTGATGGCTCCAAACGCAAGATCCATATTCTAAGATAGGGCGAACTAATGAAATATATAAAGTTTTAGTAACATAAGAATCATCGAATTCTTTCGACCACCGTTTAATAAATCCCAGCATACCCCTGGCTTTATTTACCATGTACGAAATATGATCGATAAAGTCAAGTTTGGGATCCAGACGGACACCCAAGTCATCAACTGACTTAATTCTTTCCAAAGAGCAACAGTTAAGTGTGTAAGTTGCAAGCTTGGGAACGACACGAGAGAATGTCATTAGCTTACATTTAGAGCCATTTAAGTTTAGTAGGTTTATGCAACACCAGGTTTGGAAGCTAAGAAGATCTGTTTGTAAGTCAGACTGGTAAGCAACGTCTTTGTATTGCACGCAAAGCTAGAGATCCACCTAAGAAGATCAATTGGAAAACCCATTAAGTCGAGTTTTCTGAGGAGAACGGAATGGTTAACAGAATCGAATGCTTTACTGAAGTCACTATAAATTACATCCGTTTGAAGGTTATTCTGGAAACCCCTTATAATGAAGGAAGTGAGCTCCAGAAGGTTTGTAGTTGTTGATCTTCGCTTAACAAATCCATGTTGACATGGAGAAATTACCGATCTACAAAGGTGCTGCAAATGTGGAGTAATAATGTTTTCGAAAAGTTTAGGAATGGCCGAAAGCTTAGAGATGCCTCTATAGTTGTTGGCCTCCGATTTGTTACCTTTTTTGTGAAGAGGAATAATGAATGATTCCTTCCAAATAAGGGGAAAGTGCGAGGTTTCTAAGGATAAGGCAAACAATTTAAGAAGGGGCGAGCACAGGGCATCAGCACAATACCTAAGCACACAGCCCGGTATTCCGTCGGGACCTGGCAGATAAACTGGCTTTACACGATGAAGATCTAAAAGGAGAGAGCTTTCATTTAAACATGGACAGAAAATTAGGTTCGAACTGGGCAAGCTATAAGAATAAGTCTGATTTAGGTCAGTGGAAGTGCAGTATGTTGTTTGAAAAAATTGGGCAAAAAGATCAGCAATTGCCTGATCGCCCTTCACAGTTGCGTTTGCAAACGAAAGTGATGAAGGATGAGTTACCGCCTTACGTTTAGTGTTAACAAAATTATAGAACTTTTTAGGATCCTGGGAAAGTTGGACCCTGCAACGAGTCAAATAATTTTTGTAGCACTGTGCGTTCAGTACGGTGAAGTTTGACCGAGCCAATATATAATTAAAAAGGTCAGAACGAGAACCGGTTTTTCGAAACTTCGTGTACAGCCTTGACTTTACATTTTTTAAGCGACTCAAATCTTTAGTAAACCAAGGTGCTTTATTTGAGATGGAGGGATAATATAACGAGACACAGTCCGAGAAGAATGAATTCATCGCATTGTAAAAAATGTCTACGGCATCAGCCATGTCAGTGCACATGTATAAATCAGACCAGTTAAAGTCAGAAATAAAATTATTCAGCCGGTCGAAGTCAGACTGGGGAAAGCAGTAAACTCTTTTGGCTGGTCTATCAGATATTTTCTGTATAACAGCCCCAATATCGAGTGTCACATCGAAAGTAGGATGATAGAGATCTTCAGGTTGCGTCAGAGGCGCCACCCTCGCTAAATTGACGCTCGCCGGATCAGAGACGAAACAAAGATCAAGCAAGCGCTCTAAAGAATTTCGTACATGGTTGACTTGAGACAGCGAAATGTCGAGCAAGGCAGCAATAAAATCATGTTGCGTTGAGGATTGAAGTATGTAAGAGGAGGTATTTAGGGACCAAATAGCCCCAGGGATATTAAAATCACCCAAGACTACTAAATGATCTCTATCAGAAAGCATATTGAAACCATCCGAATGGCGGAAAGGTGGTTCCAAAAAATAGGCAGTTCCGACAGTGGGGGAATGTAGGAACATGTAATAAAAATAAAGCGACCATTAAATGATAGCTTCACACAAAGGAATTCAACTTCGTTGTTTTCCTCGAAAGTTACTAATTCAG
>VNJN01004668.1:11404-152826 GCA_008042485.1 Drosophila mayri | reverse complement strand
TGCCGAGGATAATATGCCACTTTTATGGAAGTTCCAGCAGGATAACGACCCAAAACACGCCTCTCAACTAGTAAAGGACTAGTTCCGAGAGCAAAATATGGCTGTTATTGACTCGCCAAGTCAATCACAGGACCTCAATCCTGTCCAGAATCTATGGGGGTGAACGTCAAGGAGAGATAGGAAAGACATTTTGGCCAAAAAAAGGGATATTGTCCAAAGGACATGGTATGGCATTCCAATTGGAACTTGTCGCCAGTTAATGTCCTTCAGGCCAAGACAGAAGGATAAAGTCCTGCCAAAAATGGCGGATATACCTTCTATTAGCTGCCAGACACTTTGTTTAACATAAAACAAGACAAAAAAGAGGGAAATGTGCATTTTATTTAAACATTTCTCTTAGCACACCTATTATTATGACCAGCCAAAAGGGGGGGGTTTTAAGGATTTATTTAATTTACTTAGAAATTAAGAATTTTTTGAAATATTTTTTGCCTTTGGTTTAAAGGCAATTAATATACGTTCTCAAAAAGCTTTGATTTTTTGAGATTGGAGAAAAGATGGCTTAGATATAAGAAGTTAAAAAGGGGAAAAAAAACACACCTATTATTTTGTCCATGAGTGTATGTATGTGTTTCTCGGGTAGAAATGGGGGTAAATTATTTGCAGTCACTTGGGCAGGTTGTTTGAGTTTGCAAGGAGCGAGCTGTGGCAGCAGTGGAAGCACCGCCTTCCAGGCCACTTGAAGCCATCGCGCCTTCGCCAAAGACTGACATTTTGGTCTCCGCTCCGCTCCGGCTTTGCGGTTGTTATTGTGATGCTGTTGTCATCATTACTGTCGCCAACTCGGCAGCGATCTGGTCTTGTCTTGGTTGGGTGCACCATTACCATTTGCAGTGCCATTTGTGGTTTGATTTCTTGTGTTCAGCCGCAGTCACGCCGCACCCATTGTTGCTCCTGCTGCCGCCGCCTTGATGGAAGTTTTGCTCTTTGACCTTTGGAGTATGCAAATTAATTAGCGAGCCCAGAGACTCCCTCACACAGACAGTCCCTTTGAGCAGCTGCAAATTGCTTAAAGTGTTTGCAACGAACGCATTATGACACGAGCCTCGAATCTCCTTTGCTAAGCGCTCTGCTGTGTGCTGCATACTTATGGGTAGCCAGACCTTAATTAACTTTCGAGCACTGAGCTGCAGCTGCGAGAGTTGCGAGTATTTCGGAAAATTGTTTGATGCATGCCCCTAGACTCTGGGGGATTCTGCACATTTTTGCCAAATTAAATTTTCGAGTTTCGTTTCAAACTTCAATTGAAAGTTGATTAGCTTCCCCCCTCTCTGCTGGTTGGCCGTAAATTTGATCCCAATCTGAAATTCAATTAGGTTGCTCTGTGCGTAGGAAAATCGAAGGAAAAATTGTTTATTTTCTCCCGATTTAATGTGCCTCGGGGGCGGGGAGCATGTTGCGTGCATTTGCATATATTAGCTGGCCATTCATTCGGAGTTCCGATTCGGTTTGACCCACTTTTTGCAGGGCAAACAATTCATTAATTGTCCACTGCGAACGCGAGTGGAAAATAAGAGTACATAGACCCCCAGGCGGTCATGATTGATTGCGGAATTACGACAGGGGGGCGTAGGGAGTTCGGAAGTTCGGGGTTTCCCACCATCTCAGGGGGGCAGGATGGGCAGAGCTCTCAGGGCACGCATGCAGATGGGTGATATATGCGGGGTTGTGACTTATCTTTCAATCGGAACGGCAGGCAACGACCCTCAGACAGGCAGGACTGGCTGGAGTCTGCTGATACCGGGAGAGCCATAAGAAATGGTTAAGTGCTGGATTTATGCCTATCGGCAAGCACCCCTGCCACTTATCACAATATATTCACATCGTAGAGGTTTAAATTAATTAATTAAGTCCAAGTTAAGGCTTTCATCGTTACATTTTTATACGGATTATAAATCAATAAAACTAGAATTAATTTACTGCACAAATAAGTAGTTGTAAGACCACAACTAAGAGATACTTAATACCCAGAGTTTGATTACAAAATGCATTTCATGCCTTTGGAGATTTATACGGCAAGCGCTTAACCTTTCATAAAACAATATTAAAGTAAGCTAACTTTTTTTGTTAGAGCTCAGATTGTACCAATATAAAAGTTAGATTAAAAAATACATCCTTTTATAGATTTTTTCTGGTATAAATACATTTTTTTTAATCCGGTTTGCTGCGCTAATCCTCTCATTAAATGGAACACAACTCATGTGCTTTAAAAAATCGCCAAGAGTAAAGTTTTATCATGCTGATTTATTTACCAAATTAAAATTGGAATACATTAAACTATGTAAATTTATGTGGCTTTTATGCTAAGTAAGCCAGACAAGATTTATTGATTTTATTGACTTCCCCTTCGGAGTTGCAATTGTTTATTTATGCTGCATATATGTTTGAATATTCATCACTCGTATTGTCAAACACTTGACGACACTTTGGCAATGATAGTTGGAAATGGGCGGAAGTCGTTTGCTCCTCAATATACGCATTCTTTAGGAGGGGAGAAGTCCTCATCCGCCTGTCCTTGGGTGGCTCTGGGAGGAGTACAACTTTTTGACAATTGATGTGAGCAAATACTTATAGATAGACCCGCAGATAAACTTGCCTTCCTCTCACCAGTCGCATTCAGACAAATTGCAATCCAAGTCGATGCTGCTTTGCCCGTGGCAGACAGAGAACTCAGACTTCAGCTGGAGCCCGGATGCGAAGCCATTGATACGTCCTCGACGCATTGCCAGTCGCACAGTCAATTTCCTTATATTTTCTCCTTGCTTTTTATATTATTCTCCCTTCTACTTCCCCCCTTTTTTTTGTTTGTTGTTGCTGCTGCAAACTAAGGTAAATTCAATTGAAGCCAACAGGGAAGCGAGTGTCTGATCGGAGGACGAGAACGAGAGCAGAGCTCAGCCTCAGCATGCCACAATAGCGCTTAATTTTCAACGCTGCAACAAGCGGCTGACAGGGGTTTGTGGGTTGATGTGAAGCTCTGGGAGGATGGGGCTGGCGGATTGGTGGATTGGTGGATTTGGGGGTGGCCCATAAATAATGTCGAGTGCGGAGGGGTGGGGCGTCTGAGCCGATTTCACGTGTGTGCGTCTCGAGTTAACAAGACTTTTCGCTTTTACTCAAACTCGCAGGCTAACACAATTTCCAAAAGCTTTTGTCTTGCCACGACTTGGCAAAGGTATATCAGCAAATCTCATATAGATGTGCACTCGAAGAAATTGTCATTGAAAAGGGGTGAAACTTGCTAACTTGGTCAAGGGATTTGTTAACTGGTTTATCTAAGAAAGTAAGGCATAGCTTAAAGCTGATTTATATATCAATTTTACGAAGACAGCATGTAAATATCAAGGGACTTAAAAGAAGTTTTTTTAAACAGTTTTTCGATTGATTCAGGATTGATTTAAATAATAACAAAGATCTTCTAACTATTTAAAATATATTTTAAAGCCTTTAAATGGAAATATCAAGAAACTTTGCTATCGATTGGATTAAGCGAATCTGCAAGATGATTTCTAAACATTAAAGATTGTTTTTTATTATCTTTAACTACACAGATAAATATTTAAATTATTAAACTACTATTTAAAGCCTTTTAAATACATTTTTAAAGCTAAATTTCCTTTGCCCCAATTTTCTCTTTGTGTAAATATATAGATTCCTGTTTTAGAGATGGGCTTACAGCGAAGTTGAATCAACGGCGAGGCAAGGCAAATGCGAAGCCATTTCCGTGACCCATGCCCGTACCCGTACTCACCGGCCTTGCAGGGATCCATGTCAATGTCTCCGGATACCTTTGGTGTCACATGCAGGCGCATCAGCTGCTCGATGGTGTATTTGCTGCGGTAGGGCCGTCGGAGTCGCCGTATCGTGCCCAGATACGCGTCGAATTGCCGGCGGTGGTGGTAATGCTCCCGCTCCCGTTCCCGTTGCGCCTCCACATCCGTCTCCCTGGATACCTGGAGCCCCTCATCTCCCTCCTTAACCGCCATCAGATCCTCGGATGTCGAGTGGCCTCCGTTTGGCCGCGGGCTCTTGGCATGCACCGATATGAGCACCACCAGCAGACCGGTGACCAGGAGGAGGGCGCAGTTGGTGCAGCTGACGCCGATGGGCGTGCCACGCCGCCTACGCATCGCAGTGGTTTCCAATTCGTTGGGACTGCCTTGTTGTGATCTTTTTTCGCCGGGGTTTTCGCTACTCGCCCCGCTGCGTGACCAGTGGCTAGTTCGGATGCTGCGGACTGTTGGGATTGTTGGTGGTGTGCCTATCAGTTTGCACTTAGCTTCGTATTATTTCTGCATTTTCGCTTAGCACGTGCCGGGCCTGCAATGGAAATGAGAGGAGGGAATGGAGCATATAGAGTGTTGGTAGAGCAAAAACGCAATAGCAGTGATTAGATTGTGGAATGTCGCTGATCGCTGCTGGGTAGCGGCATCATTCAGGTTCACACCAGACACGGTGGAACTGTTTCTATTTACCCGGCCGCCAGTAGTTCGTGCGGTTTCCATTCTCAAGCTCAACAAAAACCCACTGATAACCCTTTGTCTTTGTCTCAGCGATAGAGCTTGGCTCTGGTTTTGTTTTTCTGACAATGAAATATAGTATTTACTGACTGCGAGAGATGGGCTGAGAAAGCTGTGAAATTTCACTGGAATAAACCTTATTGTTTATACATATTATTAAATTTTCCCCATGCTGATAAAATGATAGATTAATTTGTCATTTGTTAATAGTCGCCAAATTTGATTAATTAGCTAAAATTAATGATGCTCTCTATATGAAATATATTGCCTGAAACATCTGTGTTTTGCTTGTATTTATTAAATTCTATGTATATGGCTTTCATTTGAGGGTCTTTGGGTCTGTGTTCCCAAGCCCTCTGAACCGCTGATAACACATCTGTGGTGTCGAATGACACACCATTTCCAGCGGTGTGTGTGCGTTGATTTTGTTGTTTACCGACACTGAAATAATTTCATCCTTTTTTTATTGTTTTTTTTTTATGGAAATAAACGGCGAACTTTAACAGGCACAACGTTGAATTGTAAATGAAAATGTACAAATTCAGATCAAAGGGCTGGAATGCCACATTTCCCTTTCAATTCCCCTCAGCAAAACCCGATTTACTTATGCATTTTCCATCAGAGATATATGTAGTCCGGGAATCTGGAAAATTTGCATCCAGAAAGGCTTGAAAGGGATTCATCTGCTAATTTCAAGCTGAGTCCCAGCTGCAATCGATGCAGGACAAATTATGCAGCCCAAACACTGGGGGAGGATGTGCTCATCAAGATTGAGATGCGTGTACAAAATATCTTTCGGGTGGCAGCCTGGGGAAGCTAGAGCACCCGTCTCTCTATTTGCATATTTGTAGGGCCACAGCTGCGGTCAGAATAATAGTATTTCAACAGTATTTTCCTTATTTAGCTTAGTTCTTATACGTCACAGCTCAAACAAAAATATTTTTTTACAATTTAACCAGAAAACACCTCGATGAGCTCTGAGCTCTTTTATATATTTGTGTTCACATGTGGGCCCCGGGGCCATCATAAAAACTCGGCTAGCTGGTACCTGGTAGCTGACTTGCTGCACTAAAAAGAAAGGAGGTGTAAAATCTAAGCAAAGTCCAAGGAGCCAACAGATGGGCGGGCGGTGGAGGAGCAGGAAAGGCGATTAAATGGAAATGGCCAGGCAGTAAAGTAAGGTACCAGAGCCCGAAGGGGGACAGGTAAATGCCAGCCATCAACTTAGCACTCAATTAATTCGAAGGCAGTCAAAGGAGGCGGGCGGAGGATCAAGCAAAGTCACAGAAACAGGAACCACTGCCACCTTTGGACTATGCACAATAACAGGTAATTAAAAATCGCTTAGTCCCGGCCAAGGAGAAGCCCGGGCAATTCACAAAACCTTTTCAATTAACTTGAATGTTTGGCCAAAGCCATTGTCATCAGGCTGTGTTCCTGTTGTTGCTCCTGCTACTGATTTTCCCCAGCAATTGTGGCAATTTCATTAAATCATTTCATTTCCGGCCCCCACAATCGTACACAGAACAAATCAACGGCTCGGCTGGCTTTTTATGGCAAATTAAGTTGCCTTTTGTGCGGTGCGTTGGCAATTCAAGCAAAGCAGGCAACTAGCAAATAAAGCCAAACACCAACAGCACACAGACAATTCCACGGGCCAGGGGGAGGGCACAACTTTGCGCTGCCAAAGAAAACAGTTGCGAAGCGAATGGTTTGGCAAAGCCAACGGGAGTGCAACATATTTTCTTAATTTCATTTCATTTAATTTCCCTCTGCACGGGAGCAGCAGGAGCTGTTTAAGGGGACAAAGGGATACACGGGGAAAATAGTATCAACAGTGGAATAGAATATTTTTTCAAGAATATTTTTTATTTATGGTAAAGGTTTTTTGGAAAAACAAATGTGAACTTCCCAAAATAATTTCAAAAATAAAGTTTTTCTTCCCCCATGTTTATTTGTTCATCGTTGAAATATATATTAATTAATGGACCATAAATCTTATTTAAAAACCTTAGATAAAAGCATATTAACTCCTCTCCCAACTCACAACTAATATTTAATTATTTACTGTGTAGCAAAAGCAGCCGCATCGGCAGCCATTTCCATAATCCTCGCTCGCATAATTACGTATACGCCGCATGGGACGGCGGAAGACGAGGAGAAGGACGCGAATGAGGATGATGATGATGACGCCGCTCTGCTCTGCCTTCTCATTTAAGCGAAATTAAAAATTCAATTGATAAATTCCAAACTAAATAAGCACAGGGCGAAAGGACGAGCGAGAAGTTACTTGAAATGTACGAGTAATATTTCAAGGACCTTCTCCACCTTCTCCTCTTGATTTTTTCTGCTTTGTTGCCACGTCTCTGGCAGCAAATTGAAAATCGTTGAAAAGTATGTTAATTGGCTGGAGCTAAAGTTGCCAGCCCGCCCATCAAGCCACTTTGCTCATTATGGAATTTATGCAGAGCCCATCTACCTCCTCACCCAAACATCCAACCATCCATCCATCCATCCATCCGTCCACCCATCCACCCATCCAGCCATCCGTGCATCCATTCTGCGGAGAAAACACCGCTCTTATCGCACCCACATGAACAAAAATAGCAAATATAGCAAATCAGCGGTGCTTCAGAGTTATGACTTCTGGGTCTGGGTCAAATCTGGCGTAAACAAATCCCCAATCGATACGTTTGTAGGTGCAAAACAAATGGGGCTGTCATTTCGGGGCGGCTATTAGCGAGAGTGCTCTTTGGAACCAGCGACTCTTGATGCGCCTTCGACTCGCATTTGAAAGCTTTAAGATGTCATTTTCAAATGGCACGCGCCATTTACTTTTAGTTTAATTAGATGAGATAAGCGCGCCAGCAGGCAGATCCTGCCGAGACTCCTCCTCGAGTGGAGGCCATCAATCAGGCTTGTCAAGTGTGCTAGCAACTTTCCAACTACAGGAGCTGACAATGACAAGCGTCAAGTGGCTGGGGAATCCTTGTTTTCCAGCGGGGGCGTCTCCATATCCCTGTCTGTGATTTGTTCGCTTTCCGGAAGTGGCAAGTGGAAGAGGAACTGGGACTGGAACTGGGACTGACTGTGGGTGTGACTTGGACTAGGAGACGCCCATCCATGTCTTTGTCGTTTTTAGTGTTTTACAAGAGCAAATCCTGACAGGGCAGCGCAGCTCTTTGTTTGCCTAATTTTGATTTTCCCTCCCTTTGACAGTTGGCATTTGCAGTTGCCAACTATCTTTGACTTGATATGAATTGGAATGGCTCTCGAATGGCTCTGAAAGAGAGCTCTCTAAATGGCAGGATGGCAGGATTGAAATATTACGGCGTGACTGTGGATGCAACGACGAGTTCCGGAGAGTTCTTTGGCGCATTTTTACAAGGACATCGCATCGAAATTCAGAACGCAGCCGTGGCCCTGACTTGCCTAACAAGTGGGAGTGGAACTGCCTGGCGACCGTGCCTCAATTTGGAAACAACTTAATTTCAATTACTGACGCAAAGGCTACTGCTTGGATGGCCGAAATGGCCTAATGAATCGGGCATCTGCAGTCCGCGAGGAACTCGACTCGACTCGAGTCCGCTGCGGCCGACTTTTATGCGATTTAAAATGCTTTACAAGCGCAAAATGCAGCCAGGCGGCTGAACTAACAACAAACAGGCAAACGCAAACAAGCAGAGCGACAGACAGGCAGCCAGCATGGAGGCCAGGGGCCAGGAGCCAGGGGCCAGGACACAGACCCGGATCCGGACACAGATACAGATACGAACGAGCCAGAGAGCAGGCAAAGCCAACGGCAAATAATTAAACTTGGCTGCCTGGCACCTGTGGCCCTTGTACGTTGGATCAGAGCAGGGGCCATGGCCAAAACCAGTGGCAGAACCCAAGCCTCCTGCCTGGTTCCTGCAACTGTAGCACAAACGAAATGAGTGGGAGGGCGAGTCCTGATTATTTAGCAGCTCGGCTTGGCTCGGCCCTGCTTGGCATGTGAATGTAAATAAAGTTCAGCCATAAAACACCCCGCAGACAGACAGCCACCCGCCGGCCGATGGGGTCATAATCTGCAGCAGCAGCAGAGCCCCAAGAGCCCCATGGAAAGGGCAATGCAAATAACCACAGGGCCAGCTAGGAGCTACTGGACACGGGACACAGGACTCGCCGTAGCTGTCCGTAGACGGTTCGGGTTCGGTTCATAAAGAATCTGCGATTTATTTATAAACTTGGCTGGCAGGAGCGGCACTAAAGTTAAGAAATAATTAATACTAACAACGACGAATGACGAGCGGCCTGTGGATTGTGGCCAGGGAATTGGGGCCGACATGGCCCATTGGAGCGTCGGGATGCGCACCTTTTGCATCCTCACCTTATGCCCCGGATGCCCTGGGTTGCCCCGGTGGTGCCCTGTTGTTTCGGGTCATGAATAACAATTGCCGGAGAGCGACGGTACAGAGGCTGCAAAAATATGGCGGCAAAGATTTCTTTTTATGGTGATTGCGTGGGAAAATTGTCGGCAGTCGGCGGCCGGAGATGGAGACGGAGACGGAGGCCCATGTCGGAACTGGGGCCCCCCTGGATGGCTGCCAGGATGGCGATAAAATATGAAAAGAATAAAACATAAAACAGCCCCAATGCAAATATGAAAAGCGAGTGAAATCCTTTTAATTTGGCAAATAAAAGTGACGCCACCACGGCAGAGGCAGCTCGGGCAACCGTTGTACAAATTTCCGTGGAAGCCCCAGCTGCCCCCCGTGGAGTATACGACCGGAGGAGCTCCAAAAAAAAGGAGGATACTTTTCGGGGATTGGCGACTTAACTTCTGGCATGTAAAATTGTAAACGATCTGAAAGAGAGAGAGAGGCTCCGGGAAAACGAAAAGTTTGCGGCCAAGTTTGGCCAAGTACAAAGTGCCAAAACCACGGCCAAGGCAAATCGAAGCCATTGAATTGCATCGAAGCCAGAATAGGAGAAGAAAGTTCCCTGTTCCGGATTAGGGGCCACATCCGGCAAGTTCCCAACTCCCAATTAAGTTATCTTTTGACGACAAAGCACTGCGGGGATAATAATTACGCGAAGAAATATGACAAAAAGTGAAATTACACATAAATTAGTCTGCGGGGCCCCGGCCAAGTAAGTGAAATATAAAATCTGCTTAGTCCTTAATTAATTACACATGCCGGAGGTGGGGAGAGTCGGCGACCAGACCGTGGGGGTATCCACAGGCATGACAGGATCCAGCCAAGTGGAAGTGGAGCCACTCACCCGGGCTCCGGCAGACAAACAAACACTTGCGACATATCATTAACTTTGCTTTATGGCAACCGAAATTGGGGGAAAACCGAGGGCATGTTTGGGAGAGGGGACGGTGGCAGAAAAAATTGAAAGCAGTGCCAGGCGTGGCAAAAGATGAAGTAAAAATACATGAGAAATAACTCGTGGAGTTCTGCTGCTGGGGTGACATGCTTCTTCCTGCGGGGCGGAGGTAGGAGGATGGTGGCTTCGAGGACCTGAAGATGTGGATGCGATGTCTGCTTGTTAGCAGGCTGGCGTCAGCTGTAACGCCCACACACATAGAAAAATAATATAACAACATTTTGGGAATGCAAAACACACTGGGGAAATTGTAGCAACATGGTTTTTATTTTTATTTTTTTTAGACAAAAAGATACCAATTTAAATGTGAGTTCATGCCTAAAACACATCAAGTTTTTGTTTGTAAGTAAACTTGGTTGTTGTTGCTGTTCTAGCCAGGATTCTCTTTAGTTCCACCTACAACATTCCATTAGAATTTCAACTGTTCTTGTCCCTTCAACAATTTTGTAATAATTTTCCATGACCCTAGTCCCTTGAGTTCTTTCTTTCTGTGTACCTAAGACCATTCGCCCTACCAGGACCTGCCCACCCAGCAAGCTCGCAGCTGTTAAAGCAGATACAGGACACTTTCTAATATCCATAAAATAATTCAAATCTTGTTGGCAGATTTGCTGCCGTTGCTTGCTTGGTCGGCAGGTAAATTTGGGGTTTAATACCCTCAGCTTATCCCTCGTTCACTGCAGTTGTCTTTGCCTGTGGCTATATCCCCTTTGGAGCTACTCCCACTTCGAACTTAATTCGCTTTTAATTTTTGCCCTGCTGCGACAGCAAAAAATGCGGAAAAATTCCTATTGCCATGGCAAAAAGAAAAGTGAACCGAAAATATAGCAGAAATTTGTTAAGCACGCGCTATCAGACTGAAGTGCGTGTGTCGGGAAAGACGGGGGAAAGCCGGGGGAAAGCTGGGGGAGCTGGGAAACGGTGAAGCTGGAGGAACAGACCGAAAAGGAAGTGAAGGCGACAGGACTATGGACGGGAGGAGTCCTGGGAACGACACTGAAGGAGTCCAAATGAATTCTATTCAAAGCGCTGCTTCTGCTGCTGCCACAAAAAATATGAAATGAAATGTTGTCGCTGGGGAGACTGTGTCCAGGACGAGAGAAATATTGTTAAGAAATGCATACGCGGGCAATTTTTATTCCCTGTCCCTTCGCACAGCAGCGGAGTTGAAGGGCCAGGAGCTGGGGGGGTGATGATGAAGATCCGGCTGCTTAAACATGAAATGCTTAATGGCCAAGTTGCCACAAAATGTTTGCCAGACAAGGGCCGCGACTCACTGAGGCGAAGTCGAAATGCGTTTCTAGATGCGAAGGTCCTTCTGTCCTCCGCTGGTGCGAGTGGGTGTGCTTATTGGAGCGTAAGCAACCTGGGCAACAATATCAATATGCGTCTTTTGTGCTCCGCCGGCTGCCCAGTCCCAAAACCATCACACCCCTCCCTCCACACTCACATACAATTGTTCGCCGCCGGAAGTTGATATTCTGGCAAGCGGAAGTGTTGGAGCGTCTTACCCCCCGAATTTCATATTTTCCATTTCATTTTACCCCCTTTCTCCGCGCATAAATTCTAACCAGCAACCCAGCTTTACGACCAAGATTCCAAACGAAACGCGGAGCATATGAAAAAGTTCGAGTCCGAGTTCTGAGTTCTGGGCTGAGGCGAAGCTGAAGACGACATTCCGCAAAACGCAACCAGAGCCAATTAAGGCTAATGCCTGACTTTGGTCCCTTTTGGCGCTTACCTTTAATTGCCAAGAACGAGGATCGTTGGCCAAAACAAGAAGACGAAACAAAGAAGGGACCAAAATATGGTCTCAAAAAAGAAACATTGAACCGCTTGATTTAGTAGACTAATAAAAATGAAACAAATATGGGTTTTCAGGGGGAAAAAACAATGTTTAAACAAGAAAGGAAATTCATTTTGCGAAGCTGAAGTTTTGTATACCCTTGGAGACTTTCTAGGACTTGAATAAAATATTTGTTCATATATAAAATATCTTTAAAATGTTGTTAACCCTTGAACATGTTTAAATAAAAGAGTATTCACTCTTTCAGAATGTGCATTTTAAGGTGAAATACCAATGGCTTGCCGGATGACGACGATGGGATTGGGACCCAGTCCCGCGAGATCGAGTTCGTTGCTACCAGGAGGAATCCGCGACCGCCTCTATTTCGCGGCTTTTTTTATTTTTTGTTTTGTATTGTGGGCACCTTGACTCTTGTTTGTTCCGTATTGCAAAAACACAGATACGACGACACAAAGCGAAATCAGAAAAAAAATCTATTTTAATTATGCCGGCGGCCTTTAGATTGGCAATTGACGAGATTGTTTGTATTTTTTTTTTTCTGAAAAGCGGAAAAGTGGAAACCGCACGGCGGAGATGACGCTAGTGAGAGTGTAAGACGCAAAACACCCACAAATCCAGCGATGCTGGTGGTACTGTAAACCAGGAGCGGACTCGGGTGAGGGGCACAGAGATGACAACGGTGCACACACACGGAGGCAGCGGCAGCAGTAGGCGGCATCGGCCGCGTGCCGTTTTTTTTATTTATAGCCATTGAACGTTGCAGCGCTTCTATCAGCAACAACAGCATCCACACAGAACGAAAAAAGTTTTATGGAATTGGGATTAAATGGAGGCATTTATTTATTATCTTCCCTTGGGCAAATACTCTTGGTCTTTATGTGTCTGTAACCACTCAAATGTGGCAATACAATTTTATGTTAAAGAATTTATACAAATGAATTCCTTTTCAAATCAAAAACTGATAAAATAATAATAGTTTAAAATATAAAAAAGTAATAACAATTTCCGAAAGAACAATTTAATATTTGAGTTAACATTTTAAGCAAATTTAGATACAAGATTGCAGCCCAAATAATCCAAAACAAACAAAGCTATTTTGAGATACAAAATAAAACTCTTTTCTATTTATTATTTATCACATCTTGTGGCCATTGTGTTAACGAAAAATACTATATAAACAAGCATTATTCTTTTAGTTCCGTGTACATCGTTCGCCACAACATTGTGTTTATATTTATTGTCGCCGAGCGAGAGACACAAAACCAGAGGAAATAATAATAACGCAAAAACAAAGACCAGAGCAAAGCGTTCGCCACTGATAACACACGTTTAATGCATATAACGATCATAATCGAATTAAAATCGAGTGCGAAGATCACAATAAGACACCACGAGGTGAGCTGCAGCCCAGAACCCTGATTCACTTGTTGAATAAACCGAAATTTCCACACCAATCCAATGCCAATCGAAATCGATACACAAAGGAAAGTATCTCACGCGAAGTACCATGAAATAACACTCACTTCACAGGCAGCTATTGGTTTATCCTTTTGCCCCTTGTTGATATTTGTGTTTGGCCATTTGATTCAAACAAGTTTGTTGCCAATATTCTTTCGTTTCGCGCTGCCGATGCCGAGTTTTCACTGCGAAAGTACGTCCGTTCTCGACCGAAGTTGCTCGCGTTTTGAGAACCAAAACAGAGCAGATAATCCACAGACACTCGAGATTCGGGTTCCCGGCAAGAGCATGCGCCGGGCACGGAACAGCTGCGAGGCTGTGGGCTTCGCGGTGGCAGTGCGCCCAACAGGCTGCAGCGTTTAAACTGCTAACAAATCAGGCAAGAATTAGAGATCCTTTGGGAGCGGATCGGATCTGGTTCGATATAGCAGCATTTCATTTTGTAGACACTTTAAATATTTTAAAATTAATTTCTAGACCAAAAATGTAAATTTAAGTTTAAAAAGTCAGAACATAAGCCAAGTTTTAAAATAAAACTATGCAAACATAATAAATTGTAAATATTTCTCAAAAAACACCAAACAAAAAATGCATTCACGTTTAAAAAGTAACCGCCTAACATTAAGTGCGACCATCTGCAGAGGAACACTATTTCTTTTTAGCATTATAACTGGATAAATCGGCAGCCACACTAACTGCCATCCTAGTTATTTTTGGCAAGAAAATTTTATATTCTTTCCTTTTCTGAATCTATGTAAGCATGACTCAAAAGTGCGAGACCACCGGCTGCGGCAAGGATGCGACCCTCCAGTGCCCCACCTGCCTGAAGCTGGGCGTCAAGGGCTCGTTCTTCTGCTCGCAGCCGTGTTTCAAGGGATTTTGGAAGGAGCACAAGGCGATCCACGCCCTGGCAGGTGACATCTTGGTATCCTGACGTTAAACTTCGCTGCCTTACCCTTGAAATCTGTATCCTTTAGCTGGGGGCTCCAAGCCCGCCGAGGGGGATGGCGCCTACAATCCATGGCCGCACTTCCGATTCACCGGCAAGCTGCGTCCGTTCCAACAGACTCCCAAACGCACCGTGCCGGAGGCCATTCAGCGCCCCGACTACGCCGACCACCCAGACGGACGCTCGCTCTCCGAGGAGGCCTTGCGCGGTACCAAAATAAAGGTCCTGGATGACGAGGAAATCGAGGGAATGCGCGTGGCTGGGCGACTGGGAAGAGAGTGTCTGGATGAGGGAGCCAAGGGCGTGGAGGTGGGCACTACCACCGACGAACTGGACCGGTTGGTCCACGAGGCAGCCATCGAGCGTGACTGCTATCCGTCGCCCCTTAACTACTACAACTTCCCGAAGTCCTGCTGCACCTCGGTGAACGAGGTGATCTGTCACGGAATCCCGGACAAGCGTCCGCTGCAGGATGGCGATCTGTGCAACATCGATGTGACCGTGTACCATCGCGGATTCCACGGCGATCTCAACGAGACCTTTTTCGTGGGCAATGTGTCGGAGAAGCACAAGAAGCTGGTGCAGGTCACACACGAGGCTCTGAGCAAGGCCATCGAGTTTGTGCGCCCCGGAGAGAAGTATCGCGACATCGGCAACGTTATCCAGAAGTATGTGGCTCCCCATGGATTCAGTGTGGTGCGCAGCTACTGCGGCCACGGCATCCATCGCGTCTTCCATACGGCGCCCAATGTGCCGCACTATGCCAGTAAGTTTGGGTCTTTATCCTCTTGAAGAAGTCTCCTTGATGTCATTGATTTGCAGAAAACTCGGCTGTGGGCGTGATGGCCCCTGGTCACTGCTTCACCATCGAGCCCATGATCTCCATTGGCGTGCAGAAGGCCGAGACCTGGCCCGATGACTGGACAGCGGTCACCGCTGACGGGTTGTACTCCGCTCAGTTCGAGCAGACGCTTCTAGTCAACGAGACGGGCTGTGAGATTCTCACGAAGCGCCGCGAGAGCAACGGCCAGCCTTGGTTCATGGACAAGATGTGAGCCCACCACTGCCAGCTTGGGTTACAACGTAGATTCTAAGGCTTTCGACTCGGTTATCTGGTTATGATCAAGCTTTAATTTGTAATTTTACAATAAAATCTAGGTTTTATTCCCAAGTCCCCTGTGTCTCGTCTCCCATTTGGCTATTCACTTTTCGAGGGGCGCGTAATTCAGCAGCTTCTCGATGAGATCCACGTGTCCGAGAAGCATCCGACGACAGCAGTAGCGCTTCAGGCCCAGAGCGTCCAGGGCGTCACTAAGGGAAATAAGAGGAAAACTGGGTAAATGGGCTGCGGGCACGAGCCTTGGCCGGCGTGTCTTACCCTTCAGTGTATTCCGCCTGCAGCAGACCGAGGTACGACTCCCACTTGTTGCCAATGACTTTGCCGCAGGTGAAGCAACGGATCGGGATAATCATGTTGTCCTTATTTCTTTATTTAATGATAAATTCACGAAAAATGCGCGAACCACAACAAAATCTGTAAAATGTGTTTCTTCTCCTAGTGTGACCGTGTTGTGGATGTGTAAAATAGTGTTGCTTTTGGTCACTCAATGAATATTTTTAAAAATGTACTAAATTTTCCATAGTTATCGTTATTTTCAAAAAGTAAAATATGAAAATTTTAATAATTTAAGGATTATGTTTATTAAACTACCGACTGCTCGCTATATGAATGCGTTTTTACAAATGAGTGTGTAAATAAATATTTTTGAACAGCGTCGAAGACTAATTGTGCCTTAACTAATTACTGCTGGCCGCCAGATGCTCGCCGGCAACTTCCACGGAGGTGGAGACCTCAAACAAATCTTTGGCTGAATCTGCCTCGCTGCTGCTCTCAATCAGGCCCACGCTAGGCACGTCCTCCACAGTGCCCTTCTTCACTTCATCCGATCGTTTTTGCAGACGCTGTAAATGTTTAATTGTTAATATATCGTTATTAACGGAATATGTTCTCTAAATGCTCGGTTTTCAAACTTACCGATTCTGAAGGAGACTCCTCGTCGGGTACAAAGATGCGCAGTGGCGTATTGCTGCCCAGTTGCGCCTGCACCAGCCGCTGGTGCTCCTCGAAGGCCGCTGCTGATGGATCTTGGGTCACCGGCTGCGGATGATGCTGCACCGGCTGCTGGAGCTGTTGGTGTTGCTGCTGCAGCTGCAAAAGCTGCAACTGCTGCTGCTGGTGTTGCTGCTGCAAATGCTGCTCCTGGGCTTGGGCCTTCAGCTCCTCGAACTGCTGCTGCTGTTGCTGCTGATACTGAGCCTGGGCGCGGAGTTCCTCAAGATGCTGCTGGTGTTGCTGCTGCTGCTCCTGGGCCTGAATCTTGAGCTCTTCGAGATGGAGTTGCTGCTGCTTTTGCAGTTCGATGGCCGCCTGCTCCGTTTCCAGTTGTTGGCGGCGGGCCTCCTCCTCCGCGTAGGCCTGGAGGAGTTGCGACGAGTCGTGGGCATGACCGTAGTAGTTTGACACCACGAAGCCGCCCTCTGGTGCTGTAGACTGGATCGCCGTGTTGGGCAGGTGGAAGGCAGCCGTCTCGTAGGCACTCTCTGCGGGCTCACCCAGAGCAGGAGCAGCGATCAGGGCGGCATATTGCGGTGCCGAGTCCAGCACGGGATGGATGTTGTGGTGCGGGTCCTTGGCCGCCTGCAGGATCTGTCCGTTGCTTGCCACCTCCTGGGTGAGGTCCGCGTTAACGTAGCCCGACTCCACTACATGCTCCGTGCTGGGCTTGAAGAGCTGCTGCTTGTGTTGCGTGTACAGCTGGTTGGACTGCGTCACCAGATAGGTGGGATTGTAGATAGGTATATGGGCCGCCGGAATGGCGGCGGCGAGGAACGGCTGCAGCTGTGCCGCCGCCGCCGGCTGGGCATACTGGATGGGATAGATCTGTGGCGCGGTCTGGGCCTCCGCCTGGGCTCCCACAATCTGCACCAGTGGCTGGGCGGGCAATTGGTTGCTCTGGACATCCGAGGGAAGTGGCTTGTTGTTGCTCGGCGTGTTAAAGGTCTCGGTGGACGGACGGATCTTCGTGGTGGGCAGCGAGGGGTCCGGATCTGGGGCAAAGAGTTTCTGCGAACCCGAAATGGGATCGCGAATGGTTTGGTCATTGGTCTCGTCCTCATGCACATTGTACTTGGGGGGCAGGTATGTCTGGGGACGAGCGGACGAGGACGGGAACTGGGACTGGGATGGGGGCGTGTACTGGTAGGCGCTGGTGTCAAGATGCCCGTCCTCCACATCCAGATGGTTGTTGTGCAGGGCCAGATTCGGTGCGGGAACCGTGTAAATGGGTGCAAAGTGCTCGGTGTTGAAGTTGTTGTGCGTGTCCAGCTGTGGGGGGATCGGCATGTACGGATTCATGTTATATGTTTGTATGGCTGGCAGTGTGCTGAGCGTGTGCGCGGAGTGAAACTAAATACATGTTTTTGGCTATGAGTAATGGTTACTTTTGGCTTGGCTTTAATGTGGTTTTTAATTTGGTTACTTTTATTGCTACTTATTATTGCAACAAAATTAAAATATCGAATGAATTATCATTTAAAAGAGAGGCCTAATAATTAATTAACGAAAAAGGTATCCAAATGAATGCTTTTATGAATATGTGGATTTTTTTCGAGCATCAAAATACCCTAGAAAATTATTTGAGATCACAAAACTTAGAAATCCCTAACCTAGAGGTATTTTTAATATATTTCTTAAAATCCTTGATCGATATCTCAACTTACCGGCAGATTCTGCAGCTCGCTGTAGCTTACAGCCGTGGGCTTCTCGTACTTGAAGGGCTTGTCGTAGCCAAAGGTGGGCTTTGCCTTGGGCTTGACATTATTCAGCTTGATCTTCAGAGGCTTACGCACTGCTCCAGCGGGTTTCAGATAGACAGGAGCACTCAGCTTGATGGGACGGGCTCCACGCAGATGTTGCAGCTGGTGCGCATGCGAAATCGAGTGCTGGGGCAGATGGATTAGCGGGTGGGCGTGAAGGTGGGCATGCGAATGGGCGTGCTGTGCCAGGACATGAGGATGCACGGAGTGAGCATGAGCCAGATGGGCGTGAGTGTGGGCATGTGGGCTGTGGCCGGGACGACCCTTGAGTACCAGCGGCACCGGCTGATCGCTGCGGATCTGGACAACCAGGGTGCGCTGTTTGCCACCAGGCACTCCTCCGCCTCCGACAGCGGGACGGGCAAGCTGCTTGGCGCTCTTGGGCGGCCAGTTTGTGAAGACCAGCGGACGCTGCTTGTCGGCGTACAACGGTGGCTCACAGTTGGCCAAGACCGCAAGCAGGGCGAGCAGAATAAAAGGCTGTAGAGGGTATAATTAACAAATTAAATTTGATTATTTAAAAAGAAAGAAGGCGATTGTCCATCAAAATAATTTAATTATTTTACGGGCGCATCATCGACAAAAAATTGAAAACTTTCTAAGCCCGCCGAAAGGGGAGGGCGGGTCGTGTAATCGCTGGACGGCAACAAAACTGTAATGGCCTTAATTTGAACAAATTGGCGGTTTTCTAAAATTTTATCACGTCGCCTGCCGCTGACTACTTAACCAAAGCTGCTTAAGCAAACGAGCCAACAAAGTATCTTCCCCACATGTATATATATTTATATATATATATTTATACACGGGTATGCCATAACACTGCCCATTTTCCCCGCTTGGCTGCCTGATTAAACTTTCAGTCCGCAATGCCGTAGAATGAAAGTGAAAAGCTGAATATCGAAATGTCTTCGTTCTGTAATTGTCGCCGTCGCTGTCAGGTTGTTTACGTTTTCGAAGAGGTATTGTGGCTCGGTGACTGTGTTTGTAACACTTTAATTAACCGCATTTCTTTTATGGATTTTCGAATTGATTTCGTAGAATGTGGAAAATAGAAACCTAAGATATATGACAGATTGTTAAATAAATTCAAGAAAACTGTATTTAAGGTATATTTTGGAAATTAAAACAAAAACTCATTAAATTTGTACAATTTTATAATATGATTAAGGTAAAAAACAAACCAATTAAGAGTTGAATTTACTGAAAATTTAAAAACGATATCGGTTAAGAAAGTATGTCTATTTTGAGAACTTATTTTTGTATAAATATAAAATGAAAGTAACGCAGTTTCTTATTTTGTTTAGCCATTTGTACAAAGAAGAAAAATAAATATGTTTTTTCTGAAACTAAATCAAATCTTTATTTCCAAGGCAGAGCTAAGCTTCTTATCAACCTTAAGTTCTATAAGGCAGATTCTGCTATTAACTGTATCTGAATACTCTTGTAGAGTAACTTTTGGTTACTCCATCCCCGTGAGAATACTCAAACATTCAAAGAAGGAGTATCCCCCCTTTTTGCTTGACTAACTTGGGTCTTGGTCGATCGATGTGGAAGTCAGTAATTTGAGGCAGCAACTGGACGTGGCAATTTCACTTGCTGAACTCCATCGAAGCGGCAGCGGGAGCGGCAATGAAAATGAAAATTAAAATGAAAATGACAATGTACTGTGTGCCGTTAGCCAGACGTCAATCAATGGGGTGAAATGCCTAACAGAGACCAATACGTATCGTTATTGATTACGTGCCGGGCTTGCCTAATCGCAACGCAAAAAGAGCCACCGAATGCAGCAATCCAGCCAGCCAGTAATTGGTGGAAAATTGGTGGCTTATTGTTTATAGAGTGGTTAGTTGCTTTGTCGCCTCTGCGGTATGCATAATCATATGCAAATACCTCAGTCTCAGTCCGAGTCTCAGTTTTAGCCTCGGCCTCAGCCTCAGCCTGGTGAATGAACTGGCAGGAGACGGATGTCGGTCTGGGCAACCGGCCACGCCTGGAATTCATATAATTTCGGGTTTCCTTTCGGTGCCCAGTGCCAATGAACTTGACAAAGGATTTGCCCAACCACTGGCAGGCCACAGGCGGAACTATTGATCAGCGGCCTGTCACCAGCAACGACGACGACGAGACGGCCATAAACAACGGTGCGGTTAACCCAAATTGCAACTCGAAATGCAACTTTTATTTTAGCGGCAAGTAAGCATTTTATTTTCAAGCCCGCTGCACATCGAGGCAAAGGCGGGCGGGCAGTCGCCACTGTAATTGGTGCACGTAAAGCCGTCGCTGTTGCCATCCATTGTCTAGAGCCGGGGATCTGGCTGGATGTGGTGGATCTGGTGGATCTTGGCGAAACTCGGCGCATCAAGTGCTCTCATTGCGAATGAAAGTGCTCGCCTTGCCGGCACACATTACAATTTGTCAAATATTCACGGCAGCGATCGCAATTCAATTGAAGAAGCTGCTGCATTGTCTCGCGATTATTGTTAGGACTGTGACTGTCATTGGAATGGGACTCGTCGAAGGTGAAGGTAAATCTGGAGCTGCAGTCGAAGTCGTTGCACGCGGCTTAGGAGAAATACCATTGCATTTGCATTGGAATTAAATCCGAGCAATTATTTTTTACGGCCTGCGCAGTGAGAGGCTTTTTAATCACCAGTAATTGTGGTTAACAAACCCGGGATCGCGGCGTGAATCACTTACCCTCATCTCTCGTTTGGGATTTGCAGAGATTTTCGTTGGATTTAATAATGTTGTTTTAATGGTCAACCTTTGGCGGAGCTGGGGTCGTGTAGAAAGCTCTGGACAGAGAGTAGAGCAGTTTAGTGACTTTCGGCTTCTGCTTCCGCTACTCAAGCAGCAAGTAGATGAAGATCAAGATGGCAATTAGGTAGATGATCACATCAATTAACTTCATGTCAGCGAGCGCTGCGAGCGCTTTCTTCAGTTCCAACTGCACGCACGCAAAAGAAGGCAGTACCCAGAATTTGGTTTCGAATTTGGATTTGGATTCGGTTTCGGAACTCAAGCGATTCGGAGCTGCGACGTCTGCACCTGTTCGAGTCGCGTAGACAACTGAGTGCCTCGCGATCGGCGTGCCCGGACAAAAACCATGTGCCGATCCGCTGGAGCCACACTGGAACAGCTACCAGCAGCCACTGGAAGTGAGCAAGCGCCGCAAAGAAAGTGGTCGGAACTCGTTTGCAGCGGCCAAAACGCAGCACGCGACCACCAGCAACATGAATTGGCCGCAAATGTGAACGATTAATCGCGCACACAGAGCACAGGCACACAATGGAAGCGCCAAACGAAAGTGTTTTGCCATTGACTGCTCTGTACTACTGTTCTTGGCCAGCGAGCGAAAGAAAGAAAGGAAAACAACAACTGCAGCGCTAGCGCCAACGATGGCGACTCGGGAAAAACAAAAGACTTAGGCAACGAACTTGTTGTCGTTCGTCAGCAGTCGCTCTTTACCTTAAAAAGCAATGCGGACCAGGCGCACATGAACCCGAGATGGTATCCAGCTCCAGCTTAGCTCCAAGCCGATGCCTGCCACCTGTTGCCATTGGTGGCAAACAGGAGCAAAGCCAGCTCGATTGACATTACGACATGTGGCAGGCACAGTGGGCTAACCTGCGGGCCAAATGTGCTTGTTTTTAGAACAAGAGAGAGGGAAACTTTAAGTAATCTGTGGTTTTATAATTTTAAAATCGTTATAAAAACAAGATGTATATAAAAAAGAGTATTCTATAAGCTTTTGTTTATATATTTAGCTAAATTTTGAATACATTTATTGCAAATAAGTAACAATGATTTTCAATAAATCGACCACTAATAAATATTTAAATTCAAAAATAAAAACCGAACCGAAGTTAGCATCCTTTCTTGTTTTTTAAATAAAAATAAATCAAACCTTAAATTAAAATATCAAATTGACGCCAAAAGGTATTTATTTATTTTTAACTCCAAAGTAATCAAGATCTAAATACGGGTCACATGCTCTGGTATTTGATGAAAACCTGGAATGATTTTTAAGCGACGTCTTATGCTAATGTGGATCGGCTAACAATAAAAATGAAGGCATGCATTTTCCATTGCCCACAGAGAGCCCTTTGAGCTTAAGCTACCTGTTGTCCACTTATTTTCGCTGTATAGCCAAGGCCCTTGGATGATAATGAGCCTTATGCGCCTTTGAAACGCTCCCAAGTGTAAATAATTGGCGGCATTTTATGCAGGGCGCGACGCCCAATTTCTAAACGCAATTGGTCATTGGAATTTTATAGCGCCCGGCCTGGCTTGCCTTATGTGGGTCAATATTTTTGTCGGCCATAACTCAAAATTTCACTTTCATAACGCTGCCAAAAAATTCGGCTGTAATTATTATTTCGATTGTATATTTTTCTGTATTTATATTTTATTTTGAAATATTATTTTTAACAAGGTTTTTTAAACATTAACAACATAATATTATTATTATACCTTTTATTTCATACATTTATCATTTGTTTGTTTTTTTTCTTTTCGGTTGCGTTTTAGACAAATGTTTAAAATATGCATTTAGCTTTTTAATTTGTTATTTAAAATTTTATTTATTTTGTTGTTTGTTTTGTTGCCCTTTTGGGGCCGCTTTAACCTAAACTAATTTGTCATTTTATGCTTTTCGCTCTGATTTCGGTTTATTTTCGGTTTTTTATTTTCCTTTTTATCTTTTAAATATAAATTAATGATTTTTATCGCTTTACGTTTTTAATTATGGCTACGTTTACGTTTCCCGTTGTGTAAATATACTTCATATAAATAGCAAGTAAAAACTAAAAAATGTAACTACAATAATGTCGTCAATAATATATGATTTGCATTTTTTTTTTGGGCTTGCATAATTTATACAATTTGTTTAGCACACACTATCGGATGTGTATAGGTGTGCGGGTATCATGTGAAAGTGCTGCGAAATTATAAAAAATATTTTTTCATTTCGTTTTTTGTTTTTTTTTTTGTGGATTTTATTTGCTATTTTTTATATTAATTATGATATCTTGTTTTAATATCTTTATCCTTAAAAAAATGAACATTTTCTCCTGCTGCTGCTGCCTTAAACCTGTAAAATTATCATATTAGTTTTGTTTTTCTGATTTTCGTTTTGGTTTTTTTTAGCTGCGAACGTTGATTCTATACAAAAAATCTAACTACAGTAAAATGCTGCATAGCTTCACATTTACGAGTATGATAATATATTTTATTTTAATATTTTTTTGTGGCTTTTTATTGACTGTTGAATTTTCTACAAAAACCTTTGCTCTTACATTTAGTTTATACGGCATTGAGTAGTTTTATGCGACATAATTAATATATATGTATGGTGTATATATATATCATTGTTTTGCGAACAAAGCTGCTCGTGAATATGGTGGGAAACTGGAGAAGAGTTTTGAAACAAGCGAAGTTATCCAAAAAAGGGGGGAAGAGCAGCTTTGTCTGCAGGATTTCCTTTTTCTCTTCTATATTTTTGAATACATTTTCTTTTGTCGTTAGTTTTGTGGCTGAGTATGTACTTTACTTGCATTTCCTTTATGTATGTAGATCGGCTATAGCGTAAACATGATTTTATCAAGTTTCACAACATCGAGAGTTCATTTTGTTCTTGTTGTTGGGGATCATCGCTGTCGAGTGTGAGTGTGTGTGGTTGTGTGTGGGGGGGGTGTGTACTAGTATCTGAATCTGTGTAGTATCTGTGTTTGAGTTGTGAGTGAGGGGGGGCTTTCTATAAATTTAATAACTAGTTTTATTCATTTAAAAATTATGTTTAACTTTTGGGTTTTCGCTACGCCTCTCGTCTATTTATCATTATCGATTTCTCGCTTTATTTTAGGATTGCAAATGCGTTTTGTTTGTCGATTTAATTACTATATATAAGTTTATCGTTTACCGTTAACAATATATGAACTGCTCGTCGCGATATCTAGTCGTCTTATGATTTACGCTAAGCTATGCTATGCTCTCGTTTCGTTAACATTTACACTTGACTATTTACGTTTACGATTACGTTTACGTTTACGTTTACCTTTACCATTAGCTTTAAGTTTACTTTTAATGGAGTTTAAATGTTTCTCACATTGCACGGCTACATACACGTTTACATAAATTTCGAAGGCGCATAATATTCACATATTTTTGTTTTAAATCTTTACGTTGTGGGTAAGCCTAGGCTACACAAAAATCCACTACAAATCAAATATAAGTATATAAAACGAAATGGAAATCCGCTCATCTTTACTCGCTTCCCCTTATCAACTGTTTATGTCTTTGGTTTTTCCATCATATTAATTTTAAAAGCTCGAATTCGTTTTACTTAAATTTGTTATTCGCTAATCATTTTGTGTGTGTGAAAATAAACAAACTCATTTACCTATCGCTTTCCACTTTCATTTAATGCTGTTCTGTGCCATTTTCTTGTTACGCTTTTGGGTTTTCCGTTTATTTTTGAATGAATGCTGCTGTCTGAATGCCTGCTCCTGGCTGTCTGATCTACATTTAATGTGATTTCTATACGCTTTGGCAGTGTTTATTTATTTGAACAAATTACAAATTACAAATGTAGGTACCGATAACTCTTGAACAGCAAAACGAAACAGCACGAGATACATACGAGTTAAAACAAAACAAGGGATAAGGATAACATATATTCGAGATACTTCTTATCGTATTTACAGGCTATGTACAAAAAACAAAGCGTTCCCTTTTGGCGGCGTTTCGAGCGCAAGTGCGTGAAGGATTTATAGAAGTTACAAAGAAGTTATAGAAGAAGATTTGAAGAGAGAAACATAACGTTTGTCGCCATTTTTTTGTTTGGTTACCGATTTTGTATCTATCAAAATTTGTTTAGAACACCACAGTTGCTGCTCGTAAATCGCTGGTAAAAAGCGCACACATTCACATACACTAAAAAATATTACTAACTACTCTTGTCATCAGCTTTCCGTCCCCGCACTCTATATTCCAGCATAGGTGTGTCGGTCTCGGTGTCCTCTATATATATTTAATTAGTGGTATAATGACGCTACTTACAGAGTTTTCGTCTCACTTTGCATTAGGTTTTTTTTCTTTTTTTTTTTTGTTTTGTGTGTGTAGAGATGCGAATGTAAGAAGTTTTCAATTTAGAATTAGCAAATTTGTCGACTTGACCGAGTGTCGAGTGAAAAAGCTGAGATTCCTCTAGTTAAGTGTAATTATGCTTGGCTTCACCTTCCTTGTTTTGCTTTTATGAAGGACCAAGCTCTACGCTTTGTATTTGCATTTAGGTCTACGAATTAGTTAGCAGATTGTTGGCTTTAAGTGTCGTTAATCGTAAATCGATATTTGTGTAGTTTACTTTAAAAGTTTAATGATTACAATATGCTCTCTGCTCTACATAAATCGTTTTGCGCTTGCTCAGAATCTTCTAAATGCAGTTTTTGAATTCTTATGCTGGCACAACATTTGCTTATAGCCTCATTGCCTTGTATCTTGTATCTTGTAGCTGTCTTTGTATCTGTATCTCGTGTTCAGTATCTGTATCTCACGCAAATTGTTCAGTTTCTTTGTGGTGTTTAATGTTTAAATTAAGTGTGAAATTGTTGCGTAGTTGCTGCTGTTTGTTGTGGCCGCCTTCGGCAGCTCAGAGAAAGATTTTGAGACATGAGAGAGTACATAGACCTAGTATGTAGTACTTGGTAGTTTATTTCGCCCAGTGTGGCTGATTTGATAAGCTTGTTTCCTTGTTTAATGTGTAGCTTACCTCACTAATGGTTCCCAATTGCTTACGTCACACCATTGAGATGGATTTTCGTTTAGAATTCAATTTGTCAATTGGTTCTTATGCAATGATAGCGCCATGAACTGAACTCAAAATGTAAATGTTAAATGTAAATGTAAGTGAAACGATTCTTAATAGTAAATGATATCTAACATAAGATACATACCCATAGAAATAACTAATGATTGTTGCTTGGAGAGAACTAAAGTCGGGGGACAATCAGAACCGAAAACTCAAATGATAATAATATTTATTGGGGCACAAAGTCAATTACAAAATAATAGGGATACAGATAAAGATAAAGGTAAACAAAGGATACAGGATAAACCAATGTAGAGTAAGATAAAAGGTATACAGAATATAGATAATAATAGATGATAATTTTCAAGGTTCTAAAAAGGCATACGGAATGATGTGGGAAGCAATCAGTTGGCAGTTGAACGATGGACATCTGGGCTGTGGATCTTAAAAGCCCCGATCTGAACTAGCTTTTTATGTGTGCGGAGACAGGCGGCCCTGCCGTCGACGTTTGCTTTTGGAGTTGGCTTTGGTTGCTGCAGATGCCGTTTGCTCTTCTGGCCGTCAGTGGTTCTGGCTTGGGGCTGTCTCTTGATTGTTAGTTGGGATGGACACAAAACACCGGGCCGCATGCCTTCACACACATAAAAGGGCAGAGCAACGCATTCAATGGCACCCAGGCTTTTCTGGTATTATTTCTAACTATTCAATAACAATCGCTTTTGATTTCAATTTCTTGCTTTCTCTTTTTGTACATGGTACAAACAAATATGTCTTTTTCCCTATATTTTTGTCGCTGAATCTTAGGCCAATATGATTAGGTAATAGTTAGGTGGGTGCCCCCAATGCGCTGCTCTGCATCCGATTAGCTTCTCCATCGTTCAAATGTACGAATAAGGACCATCAGTTAAGGCGCTACACAGTAACAATCAAGAGTTATCATCCTTGTTCGAGCCGCCCCCGCCGACCCCGGAGCCCTGTGTGTTGGTGCCGCGTCCGCCGGCTGGTGCTCGTACCGCTGGCGGCTTGTACTCCAGGCCGGGGTCGAATTGCATTAAAACGAATACCTGGAACGGGTGCGTTTTTTAGTTAATATTTAGAAACTTCTATTGTAAGGTACAGTAATGCCTTAAATATGTATATTCTTATACTTATTGTAGTTTCCTCACCTGATCTGTTGGCAGTAGTGAAAAGTCATCGGGTGGGTTGGTTATTACATAACGTTTGCTGCTCGCATCACAGCTGGAGCTGGTATCCCTGAACCGATATAGTCCGATGCACAGCATTCCGTAAGACTTGAGGGCGGCCACGAATAGATCTCCGTACTTGCCGCACTCCCCGAATTGAGCCAATGGGCCGTCGTAAAGCGAGATTTGACCCACTCGACATCTGATGGGAAAGATAAATGAAATATTAATTAAATACATCCCTTTTTATATAAGAAACTAAACCAGTTTGCAAAAAAATCTACTTATTTGTCCTAAAATTCCGCACTCACCTTAAATTAAATATATTTCATATTAAATGTATTTGTATTTACCTGTCCCGATTGCTCAGACTCTCCACTGTGCTGTAGCCTCCTCGGAGGCCAGCTCCCTCGGCCAGGATCAGCTCCAGCTCGGGCGTGGCGCCGCCCGTTATCAGTGAGCGGATCAGCGTTAAGGCGTTTTGATTGAAGTATGTCTGGTCGAGGCAATAAATCACAGATAATTAAATATTTAAAGCTATAGTAAGACAAAATAAGTCCCAGGGGACTTGGGGAAACCAGTTATGGATCGGAGCGAGACATTACCGTGGACATCAGCGAGTCTAACACACTCACAGCGAAGGCTGTGCCGCAGGCGAATGGCTGCGTCAGATATAGTTCTGTATCTGGATCATCGTCGTCGTCTTGATCGAGAAACTGCACGTTACTATCATTGACCAGTTCTTTAAACGACAACCAACATGTGAGAGCAATTAGTAGAGCGCACACTTCAACCGCTTTCGAGGGAGGCGGGTGAGGCTGGCCAGGAAAACCTTAACTTCAATCCCTTCTTAGGTATAACCCTGTAGAAGGCTTATTCTGAAATAGTGTCTGTTTTGAAATACCTATTTAATAGTCCAATATCAAAACAATTATTCTAAAATTCCTGTCTGAAATCAATATTATTGAAACCTTTATTCTAAAGCCTTTATTATAGGCTCGGTGTCTAGAATCCCTATTCTGAAGACCATTTTCCAAGGTCCATATCCGAATATCCTTTTTGAAAAACCCTTCTTATTCAATATAGAATTTATATCTGTTTTAAATCTTCGTGTCTTCTAAACTGAATCTTATTTATGAAGACACAATTCAAGGACCCTCAAGATGGAATCTTCATTGCAAAATCCCTCATTTCTGGACACTCCCTTTCCATTAAGTATTTCCTGGTCAAATCTCAACTCCCACTCAGCTATAACCTGGCCAGCCTCACGTTCGTTCGGTCGTTCGCAAACTCGGCCAACTTAGTGCGATGCAGTTTACCTGTTATCATGGGCACATTGGCGCCATAGACTGAGCCTCGCCGCTGCAGCACAATGGGACTGCCGGCGGTGGCGCTCAGGTTGTCGAACTCCGGGCCGCGCTGGCTGAGCACGCCGATCGTGTCGTCGAAGGTCATCGCCTTGATGTTCAGCGAGGCGAGGATCGCCTCCTTGTCGGCCAGCGTGGGATCGTCGTTGCTAGGAACTTTGGCCGACAGGATGCAGCACATATCACACAGATTGACGTTGACCGCCCGCAGGTCGGCGCGACTCAGCGGTGAGCCGTTCAGCACCGAAATCTTGGGCAGGTTCTGCAGCATTTTCCACTCGCGCCGAATGTAGTCCACCGAACCCACAATAACCACATGCTTCAGTTCGTGGTAGTGGAAGTTGGACGCTCGCAGCGGCATTACCAGGTTGCGCAGCCCAATCAGCGGCGAGTCGGGATCGGCGAACAGGCAGACGACCACATGGCCGTTCAGCACGGTCATGGCCGCCTGGTTGCGATCCTGCAGAGGAATATATGGTTACAAGAGGATAAAAAAATTCTGATCCACTGATTAGCCTTACCAGTATGCAGTCTTCTAAGCTCTTTGCCGGACTCCAGTGGAACATGCCCGTCGAGTCGTACTTCATTTCGGTCTTCTCGAAATCAAAGTCCTTCGACTGGTCGTCCGCAATGCCGGCGGGCAATGAGACGCCTCCGTTTTGATTCTGTGTGCCCGTGCCGGAGCTGCGACTCGTCGGCCTAGATGCAAGTAGATCGATACAGAGAGAGACAGGGTGTTAGCCATCGGCGGTCTGTGCTGGCGACGATCGGGCGATTCGTTCTTAATGGGGTTTACTTCGATTCAACTTTAGACTTGCATATGCTGATTATCAACCAATTCAAAAAAACAAACGCTACATCCAAATGCAAAGTGTTCTTCGGAAACGCTACGAGTACGTGTTTCGTTCAAAAATGATGTGAGAAATACTTCAATACGAGTACGAGTACTTGGAGCATATTGAATTTAATATGTGATCTCAATACGATATAGTTAAAGATAGTTTAAGAGAGTTTACGTTTACAAAGATAAATACACGATAGTAAGTAGTAAGAGTGGAAAGAAAAGAGTAAGAGTAGAGATACAGATAGAGAGAAGGTCATGTGCTAAGAACAAAAGTCTCGAAATTAAGGCGAACAACAAACTCGTTGAGTAAAAAAAAAAACTGAATAATGTCACTACGCAAAATGCTCTTTCTGCCGTCCGGCGGTGCTGAGGGGTGGATCGCTTAATTAATAAATAATATACTAAAAGTGTTGCTTGGTGGCTGGCTATCTCCCTCCAGGTGTTCTATTGTGATTCGGGTGCTCGCATGCGCGAGGGAGACGCCACAGATGACCGAACCATCACCCTCCATATCCGCCGGATACGTCAGTTTGTATCTACAGAATACTTAAGTCTGTTTTGGTATAGTTTCAAAGAAATATTAAAATATACATATGGTACACGGGTGCAAGTTTTGACACAGAGATGAACACAAAAGAACGCACACACACAACAATTATTATATTGCAATTCAAGTTGTAATGATTCAGAGAAAGATATAGTAGATATAGAGAGAGAATGCAGGATATAGAAATGGGCGATTATTGAGCTTAAAAGTATGTATGCTTCTTCTCAGGGTCTAGGACCCATAAACTTGAAGAACAATTAGGCCTTAGGCCTGCTGAGAAAAGTATGCTATACTTTTTGGATTATTGTTTTATTTTACAAAAATTGGAACAGGACTTTTTAAGTTCCTGATAAAAATCAAAAGAAATTATCATCTTTATGTTCATAAGATGAGCAAAAACTATATTAGGCAAACAATTCAGCAAATAAGATTTATTAAAGGCAGACCTTTTGAAAGCAAAACTTTTTTTAATATCATTAATTCACATATGCAAATTTAGTTTAAAGTTAGTAAGGATTAAGTGATTATGTAGTAGTTAGTTAGTTAGAGGCGCACACACACACACACACACTGCTGTTGAGTGGAGAGGTCAGATGTTAGTAGACAGAGAATGATTAATGATGGCGATTAGTTGGGGTTAGTTAATAGTTTAGAGAATGCGAACTTATCACCCATACACACACCCAAACACCTACACATACGCACACAGCACAGACATATACAGACACAGGCACAGATACAGAAGACAGCGACATGACAGAGTAACGCACAGGTTTTGGTTAAGTTTCGCTTATGGTTTAGTACGCGTATTGGATGGAATGGCATAGCTTTGATCAATCAATATATCAATATATCAATGTGTGTTAAACAAAATGCGCATAAAATGTAGTTAGATTAAGTATTAACGAATACTAAGGTATAGTTTTAAAAAAGGCTTTGGCTTTTTTTGTTTTTTGGTTTGTTGATAGAGTTCGTAAGTTAAAATTCTAGGAAATTATGGACGCATACATGAGCTTTTTAACTTCGTAAGCAAGTTGATAGCCCGCATAAGGGTTAGCATCATTCTCTGGTGGCCTGAAACAAAATGTTGTTCGTTTTTATACATTTAGACTGGTTAAAAGTAATTAGTTGGTTTTTGGTATTGGTTTTGATTGTCTTTTCTTGAGTTTTGGGTTTCGGGTTTCGAGTTGGTGAGCAGGTGAGTGAGACAGTTAGGTTGAGGTGTTGGGATTAGTTGGTTAAAGAGCATTTACATGGCCGCAAGGAGCCCGGCGGGAGGCAGACCTCCCAGGACTCCCCAGACCCTCATCGTTCATCAGTGTTCTTTGTTCATTGTTCACTGTGTTGTGTGTTTGGTAAAAACTTAACTTAAATTAACTTAACTCAAGTGTGTGTTTGCTTTGGTTTCAATATCGGTTTGCTGTTGGCTGTAACTTTGTTCAAAAAGGCAACGGAAAAGTGGAAAATCATACTTGATGCAGCTGGTAGGCCTAAGAAGTGTTGTATTTATTGAGTTTTCTTTGCTCTTGCTCGATTACCGACTTTGCTTTGCTATTTCGTAACTGAACAGAGTGCCGTTTAAATGTGATCAACATCTATATGGTAATAGATCCTCCTCATGTTCCTTCTCCTCCCCTCCCGGTATGTACAGATCCCCGCCATATGCATTGGCAGATGCACTCACCTGTTGTACTGCGATGGCGATATCACCTGGCCCTCCACCTGCCGGCTCACGTTCACCGTGGGCTTCACCTTGTTCACCTGCTTGCCCGCCGCAGCGGCAGCGGCGGCAGCTACTGCAGTGTTGTTCATGTGATGCATGGCACCTGTACCATTGCCAGTGCCATTCGGACGGCGCACATTGCGATTGAGTACTGTAAGGATAGGTAAGGGGGAGAAAACAAGGAATCAAAATACATTTGGGACATTATATCCATGATTTATTTCATATATTTGAATTTATAATTTTGTATAGAAGCCTTATCTTAAGCTTAGATTAGTCTGGGTTAAACTTACGATTCGTATCTTCTCTGTCACGTGTGATATCACCTGTGGCAGGACGACGGACAGCAGTGGCAGTGGCGGTAAACAGGCAGCAACATTCGCGGAAGCGTTGTCGAAGAGATCAGAGAACAAGAGCAGAGGTCAATCGATTAGTAAGTTGGCCCCGCCTGGACGCACTGGTCAGAGTGTGAAGAGATACTCATTTTGGCTTTAAGTATTAGTCAAAGTTAATTCAAGAAAGGTATTTTTGAGCCGCGTGTTGCATGTTGCATTTGGTTTGGTTTAGTTCTGGATTTTGTGGCATCTCGTGTGTGTGACTTGCGACAGTAAGAAATAAATAGTTTTTGTTGGTAACAAGCAGATCGATTATGCAATTAAAAACGAAGGGCACACGGGGTGCGGTGTACAAATAAGTATGGTAAGTAAAGAATGCTTTAGATAGACATCAATATGGGTTCGATTAGTTGTTAGGTTATATTTAGGAGATATATAGCAGTTCCTTAGATAGGTTGGTTACATTAACGAGTTACATTAGCAGAGAAACGAGTTCTGTTCAATAATCAACGCAAAAACAGAGTTATGCAAACGAATAGCTAAACAGTTATCATATTTTATCGACTGGATTGGATACTTTTTACGTTGACAACTGAGGGAAAAAGCAAACCAAGGCAAAAGGAAACCAAATCGGAGGGATAATGTACGAGTAGGTGTGGGTCGGGTTCGACCTATCAACGACCTGTCATCTGGCGTTCAAAAAACCCTTTCTGAGCTTCTGACTGATACTGACAGTGGCAAGTGAGTGGCACGATTGGAGGAGACTTTACCCGAGACAGATCCACGCACATGCACCCGCTTGGGTAGCTCTGGAGGCGTAAATGTGGGTGCAGGATGGTGTTCATCTGTAAAATATTTGGTTCGTTATCGCACGGCTCGGTAAATCAGATTCGTTGTGTATGCATTTCTTGTGTTTATTTTTTATATGGTCAAGCTTTTTTTTTATGTGAAGCTCATAATTGCTTTTGAATATACAACAAATTCTTTTGTTTTTTGGTTCTGTTTTTTAATTTTTTAAGGGGGATTTGTGTTTGGTTTTTGTAAGAACTGAAGCTTTAAGAGTTTTGGTTTGTTTGTAAATTAAACTTGAGAAATTCGAGAGGAAATCATAGAGAAATTAGTCTGACTCTTGGGAAAACCCAGGAAAACCTGACGAAAAATCAAACCAAATCAAAACGGAAACTGAAACTGAACGAAAAGTGTTCAAGATGGTCGGGGGATGGTTTTAGGGATTCATTTTAGGGTATTTGCTTTATAGATTAATATCGGAGAAAAACATGCAAATAAATATGAGTTGGAACAGAACTTGTGATGGTTATTTTACATATAATACAAACAAATACAATAGGATATACACACAGATATATATAATATATACATAGGTACAAACAAGGCTAGGCAAGCATTTGGTGTTGGTTTCGGTATCGGGGTTATACAAACCAAATCGGTTAAAGCTTGAAGCATTATTTAAGCAACACGCTGACTAGGTGCGGATTACAAGCTGAGTAGCAAGAGATTATTCAACATATATTCGTTTAGCTCGATCTGGATGTCGGTATCCGATTAATGAAGCATTAAATACTTAGACCGCTAGGACTGCTCTAACACCCACTTAAAGAGGAACACTTCAAACACGATACCTCCAACTACGAGTTGCATCTATCTAAGGTCAGCCCCACGTTCTGAGCTTAACGATTGTTTATTTGTTTCAGCAATTTAACTGCGTGGAATTTGGAATTTATATATCTCTGATCTCTGGTAGCTAATCCAATCCCTTCCCCCATTTCTATGATCTATGATCTATGGTGCAGTGCGCGGGGAAGGAGGGCCATCTGCTTGATTGCCGCTTTTATTTTGTTTATTTTTTCTTTAGAATATTTTTTGTGGTGATTGATTGTGGCTCTAATCGTTGGCTTCAGTTGCTTTGCTTTCTCAAGTCATTTGCATTTATATTGATGTTTGGTTTATGTATATTTATGGTAAAACAATAACTTATATGGTAATTTATGTCTAATTTCACGGGGATCTCCCGTCGGAGCGATAAAGATAGAAGGAAAACTGAATTGAGGTACAATACAAATCACGAGAACCGAAAAAAAAAAACAAAACGTGCACTGGCACACCGTTGAAAGAAAGTATGTAAGGAATTTCTCAAAGAACTCTAATAAATGGTAAAATAATAACGAAATGTTTTTAGACGTACGATACGAGTACAAATGCGATTTAGATATAGTAGGAGGGGGGTTTTGATCGGGGGGGTTTTTTTTTAATGGTTAACAACAATTTGAGTTAGTTTGACTTACTTGACAACGAGTATTCATCGTCTTCTACACACACACACAGAGACATATAAATAGGAGTATTGTAGTTGTTGTAGTTGATAGGGAGTTCGGGGGAAGTACAATAGAAAGATGATAGGTTTACAAATTTGAAATATATATTATACGAGTACGAGTAGAAAGGAACATGGAGCATGGCTCCGGGCGCAGAAGAACGAGTTTATATATATTTTACAGAGATGTGGTAGTAGTATATAGTGTCTTTGGTTCAGATCCTGAACCTTTAATGTGTCGTGTTCTTTGGAATGTGTGTGTGTGTGTGGGGTATATCATATAGAAAGAGTACTTGAAGTATTTGTCTAAGATACATGGTTGAATTTTGTAAAAGTATCTCGAGTAAACGATACGATATATCTTGGTACTATACGACATGATACGATGCGATATAAGATAGATAGATACGGTACGGTACAATACAATATATGTAGTTAACATTTGTACAAAATATATATACTTTACGAGATACGAGTACGAGTACGATAAGTATGTAGAGTATGAGTTATTGACACACCGACTCGGCGACGTGTGAATGCTTTCTGAATATGTAGTATTCAAATATTTGATAGTTCGAATGGTAGGTTGGACTCAAAGTTCGGTTAACTCTTGACTTTACTACACACTCACACGCACACTAAGTTTAAAGTTGGTTACGAAAAAGTACACAATTACTATAGAACGAACGGATAGAAACGTAACATGTGTGTGGCTTTTGATGTTGTGTGTGTGTGTCTGTGTGTGTGGGGCGTGTGCGGTGGGGTTTTGGGCTAGGGGCAGGGCAGGGGTTGGAGGTCAGGGTTCAGGGGCTGTGTGTGTTGGTGTGTGTCTGTTTCTGTGGACTGACAAAGATTGATTGACTTTCGATTGTTTGGCTGCCTGATTGATTGGCTTGGCTTTCGATTGGTTTTTTGCCTGAATTGCGAATGCAGCTGAACAATAGCAATTAGAGTTAGTTTGATAGTTAGTTTAGTTAGTTAGTTTGGCGTTTATAAACGGATAAAAGAGCATTTTGTACTTGGTTAGCGAAAGACTCTAGGGCATATGTAATGGTAAATTTTGGTTTGCCAATTCGAATTCATCATCAGGGAAGCCGCAGGAAACCCTTAGGGATTCAAGGATAGGCACTGATATTTTTTCAAGAATTTATAGCATAATTTCTGGCGCAAATCTTCTTTAAATCTTAAACGATTTCTGCAGCAACCCCAAGGCTTGGGTTTTTGTGGTCTTTTCATGGAATGTATGTTCGTATGCTTATAGTAGTTGTAGAAGTAATAGTAGTTGTAGGAGACAGAGACAGGAGATAGAGATAGAGAGAGATAGATAGATAGAGAGAGAGAGAGAGAGTGAGTGAGAGAGTAGGATAAGTTATACGTACTTGCACGCCCAACCATTTGTACGGCTCGGACGCCTTTCCGGAAGGTGGCCACTGTTTTTGTTTCATGAAAACAGAATTTTATAGGATTCGTGTGAATAGGTAAATGATGGCAAGGTAATGATTGTTGATTTCAATATAATTCTCTTCATCATCTTGTCGCAGTCTTCGCCTGCTTATTATCATTGGAACATCATTCAACAAATGATGAGAATATAAAGTATAAGGAACTAAAGTACGCTATAACAAAAATCATAAGTAAATCGCACGGCACACGTTGTACTTGAACTTTCGATAAACATATGCAGATATATTCATATGTGGTATGTAGTTTATGATTATAAATAGATATATGCAATGTATACTGAGAATATATACTAAGTATATGCCTCTGCTTATGACATTATGCGCGCATCGGGCGAACCAAACCAGAAATCGTTGAAAGACTAATTTAGTTCTATGTTATGTAGTATATATATTAAGTATGTTATATTTATACTGAGTACGATAGAGAGAACGATATAGTGGCGGTAGTAGGAGCAAAAGTACAAAATGAACTGAGCTCTTAACTGAAACTGATCTATTTATCTCGATTCCCTCGATCCCTTTCCTCATCCCCACAATACCCAAAATATTATGTTCCCAGCATCCCAGCTTCATGGCGGGGTTCTCGGTTCTTGGCAGGGGTCATTGGCATTTAGCAGCTAGGAGCTTTTCATGGATTTTAGCATTAACTAAGGCACACAAACGCTGACAGATGTACATCAATTTAGTAATGTTGATTTAGTTTCCACGTTCAATTAGTTAATAAGGGATGAGCTATATTTTTTTAAAAACAGTTTGGCAAGCCAAGTATTGAAGAGCGATAGTCAAAGGTCCTTTGAGGTTTTACTTCAAAAGAATAATACTCGAATTATGCCAAAAATTATAAAAACTGTCTAGAAATATTTATAATAAATAAATTAAATATTATAGAAATATATAAAGTTAATTCCCAATTCACAGAAAAGTCTCTGGTATCCCTGACCATAATATCTTTTAAATTATTAAATAAATATATATTAATATTTTATTTTAATTAAAATAAACTAAACGGACATTTTTGGGGGAGACTGGTAGTAGCTTCAAACTTAAGCTTAAAGATTCCTTTGGTTATCGGTCTTTGAATTTAGATTTGGGATTAGGTTAGGATTAGCAGCAACGAATAAGTCTTTTGGCTGGGTATAATATAAAATATTATTATTAATTTTTTTTTTTTTCGTTTTGTGGAAATGGTTTTGAAAGCGTACCCTCCATTGTATTCATCACCGACGTGATGCCTTGGTTGACCATGCCCGTCTGCATCATAATCATGCCCACATCTGCAAGATCGGTATTTATGTAGACACTCGCACAGGCACACACATAAATGCATATATAGTTTAGATATCGATATAACACAGGATCGGGAGTGGTTCACAAACTTAAGCTCTAGGCACTACGAAATGCGAACTGCGATTTCAGGTTTTATGTCAGCTGCCAGATGGATCCCGTTCCGCCGCTTCAAAGCCATAACGCAGGCAACGCAAACTCGGCAAACTTACTAACTACTTGAGAACATTTGCAGCTAAGATGGGTGTTTACAGATTAAGATTCAGATCACAGAGTATAAGTAGAGTTGTTTAGGTTTTAAGCTACATAGAAACCAAATACATAAAGATTAGTCGTTCCCTGGCAATGCTTCTGCCAGTGGCCTGCTCTAATGTTATTTACACTCTCTGCTGCAGCTACTCTCGATTATATACACTTCGCATTAAATATTAAATATTAAATATTAAATATTAAAGTACAGTAAAGTAGATAAATATAAGTAGAGAGAGATCTGGTGAGTGAGGTGGTAAGTGCCACGCCAAGAACACAAATCAAAGGAGAGTGTGTTGAAAGAGGGATTCGTGAGGGCGGCGCAGCATTTCAGTAACTTAGGTCTACCGTTAAGTATTTAAATGTAATTCAATTTAATTATTGAAGCTTGAAGAAGCTGGGTTCGCAATTTTTTTTTTATTTGAAAGCTGGATCAATTGATTTGGCTAGAGGCAAGAGAGGGAAATAGCGTAGGACGAGCAATCCATCCATTTCTTGAAAATCAATCGATTCCAGCTTGCAGCCAGCTTCTTCAAGCTAATTATAGGTATAGGAAGAGTATTAAAATTAGAGCTGGATGCTGCAAAAGTGAGTCAAAATTGATCGAAAAGAGAGTATATTTCTTCGTATTAAACATTTGTCGGATTGGTGAGATGGTGTGATATAAAATGTAAACTGATTCTTGTGCTCATTTCCATGCACTTATTCTTGTTCAAGGATTATTCTTCAACACATAAGTATAAAGTACAAAGTTTAAGAGGGAGTTACAGAGACAGACAGAGAGATAGATATAGAGAGATAGCAAGAGCGAGGATTAGCGAGACAGACTGTTTAAAAAATTGTGCAATTTCGGATTTGGAACTAAAAAAACTGATCATCAAAAGAGAGGTTTGTCAATGGGAATGAAGTTTATTAAAAATACAGATGGTCATGCCTTCTTAATGAAATACAAAGCTTTCAAGTGTAGAAAGAGTCTTTAAAAAATGGATAAACATTTTGGAAAAAATTCACAATACTTTGAGTGGCCCCTAATTTGTATTTCGCTTCCGGCATGATCCTACAGTCGGGCCAATGCATTGCGCATACGCCGCGTTAAACACAAAACACAAAATCGCAGGTGTCAACTAACATGGTTAGTGTTACTAGATGGCTGTGTGATGGGAAAAGAAAAAGCGCAGACTTGGGTTAACATTTCTTGCTGGTTGACTGTGGCTGTAGGTAGTATAGGTTATCAAAGAACTGGGGTTGCAAATCGCACAAACATATTTACAAGGTCAATGGTACATTATGTTTGGTTGGTATTCTCCTCTCCGCGTAGTCCTTCGGATGTTTGGGGGATAGTTACTTAATCGTTATACGGTGGGTGTGGGTGTGGTTAATTGTTACTTCGTGGGTTACAAAGAGGCGCATGTCAAAACAAACAGTGACCAAAAAAGAACTGCACATGGGCAAGATAAACGGGCAGGAGGACGGATATGGTTGTTGGTTGTTCATATTTATATATATAGGTATATAAGTATACGGTGGTTATGGCATCGAAAACGATAATGGCCGGGCGGGGGGCTGGTCTGAGTTGAGGAGCACTCGGGGATAGTCCAATGATTTCGCTTTGCTTTAAAATTAATAATGACAATCAACGGAAACCAAAGGAAAATCTGATTTTGTTGTGCTCTTGGTGGTGAGGTGAGGTGCTGCGAGGAAGATCGAATTGGGAGCAGGACCTTCGCTTTGTTTTTTTAAAAAAGGAAACGGAACGGAACGGAGGAGGGGAGTATGCAAAATGTACTTTATACAAAAGTTGGAATCGTAATATTGGAATCGGCAGAAAACGGTATTGGTATTTGGTTAAAACTTCAAAACTGAGAAGTGTGTGGTGTGTGTTTAGTTTCTGTGGTGTTCTGCTGTTTTTTGTGGGAAATTAGTGTGTGTTCTTTTATTCTTTGGGGTATTCGGTTTGTTGCTTGATTTACCTAAGTCATCGAATTTGCTCCTGGGCTGAACAGTCACTGTGGGACAAAGTTATGGCATTGGATTGTATTATTTGTTATTAAATTCGATTCGATTTGGTTTAATTGGTTGTATTTTTGTTATGTCACCGCCGCAAGTGCGGCACACCCAACCCACACAGAGCAGAGTGTGTTTGTGTGTGTGTGTGCGAGGGGTGTGCCAGCAGTTATCGTTTATAGTTATACATAGTTAGTTGTTGTGATTATTGTTTCAGTTTTTTTTTTTGGTTTAGATTTCATTGACGAGCGAGGGCCACACGCGCCAACACACATACATAATAAATATATAATAAAAACATGGATATTTATGTATAAAAATATTTCGAAATATACGAATAGTTGTAATGGTAAAGTGTTAAAATATTTAGATATTCATACGGGCTGAAGATATTGCGCCTTATATCTAGGATCTGCCTCAACTCTCGCTAGAGACCTGGACCTCTTTTTCTCTTACAAACTAAAATCGAGCTGTTACTCTCCTATATAGTAAGTAGTTTCTGTTATGGCTCATTCGATTCTGGATTCGATTCGATTCGAAATTCACAAAAGAAACAATCAAATCAAATACATATTGAAATTAAGAAATTGATAACGGATAAGTTAAATTATGTCCATTGATACATAAATGTTCTAAGAACTAGATCGCAGTTAGTTGGTACACAAGTGTGCTTACAGTTTTTGCATTTGCATTTCTTGATTAGCGTCTCGTCCTTGATGTCCTCGTGGCAGGCTTTGCAATAGAACCAGGCACTGAAAAGGATAATAAATTTATTAGTACATGTTATATGGAATTATAAGGCCAGCACATTAATCGAATTTAATTTACAAAAACAAACACCATTAAATTATTTTAATTTTCCATTTAAACGTTAATATATATATATATATATACTTATACATTATTTAAATTAAATACAGCATAATTATATATTTATGTATTTATAACTCCTTTTCGATGTATGTGTTAACCCTTGTTTTTTAGAAACAACTCCTTACCGTTTCACCTCGTCAGCGCTTTGTGCTATGAAGAAACCCTGCGTATTGGCCTGGATCTTGGCCCCCCTGGGATTTATGGAAATCTTGCTGTCCGCACCCTCCTCCGCGCCCTTGATCTCGATGGCCAGGAGCAGGAGCTTCAGCTTGGAGAAGCACAGTCTAAACGTGGGGAAGACGGGGGGTAATCAGTGCCTGTTCGCAGACTCGGCTTCAACTTAGTCTAGAGTTTTGCTTTACATTTAATTGAACCTAGTTTAGTATGCTACAAAAGGTGTAGTCGAACTCTCTCAAAAAACAGGGCATGCACTTGGTGTCAGTGAGTGTGTGAGTGTGTGTTTGGTGGGCTGTTCAAGTGTGTTCGAGTGTTGAAGTATCGGTGTTCGTGGGTGCTTTCAAAGCGTACACTGTTACCAAAAAAAAAGAGCAATCAAGACGACGATTGACGAGTCAAAAAATCGGCATGCTACGCAAAATGCTTAGTTAAAACTAAGAAAAAATATTTTTTTAAATATTTAAAAAATGTTAAAATTGTAAAAATTGTAAATAAATAAAAACTACAGATCAGAGCTGCCAAAGGATACTTTTCTGGGAGAAATATTTCGAGTTAATTGTTTAAAATCTTCCAGGTATTTGTTCTAAGTATATTGACTTACAAATCTTGGTTTTAATATCAGTTTGTTCGAGAAAATTGTTAGGAAATTGCTTGTTAATTTTACAGTAAAATATCAATCAATTTAAATAAGAAATTTAATGTTAACATAAATTATATTATGCTTGTTATTTCTCTATTCCTTTGACAGCACTGCTAAAGATAGCAAAACACTACCTGCGATCCATTGCCAACTAGGATACACTCTAAAAAATTATGTGGGGGACAAAAAACGTTACATTCTGCACATGCAATGAGTTCGGGAGTTCGAGGTGGAGTCAGAAGTGGAGCTGTTCTGTGGAAGTGAGCGCTGACCGCGGGGGGTGGGGGTCTCTAGAATTAATTGCAGTGTACGGAGTCTACGAATCGCAGCGAGCTGAGTTCGGTTAGCAAGCGATTGTAGGGTTACGGTTACGGATACAATACTGATTTTAAGCCAATTACAATGAGTGTGAAGAGATATATACGTTATACGATACGATATACAGGTTGTTCAATGCGTTCGCCCTCGAGAGGGTTGGTTTTCGGTTCGGATACTAGTGGTGGGCTCGGGATTACTGGTGGCTAGTTTGTTGTATTTCTTTCAGTGGATTCTAAGTATGGATTTGAGTATTCGAGATATATATATATATATGGCCAGAGGTGGGATCGAGTTAAATTGAGTTTTGGGGGGAGTTGAGAGGCGACAAACAGTTGTTTAGTTGTTGTTATTATGAGGAAGGAGATTAAATCAAACGGAATCGAATCAAGTTGGTAAATAATAGGAAAAAGAATTGGTAAACAAACTTATTTTGTACAATGCAAAAAGGTTGTAGTAGTAGAAGTAGTAGTAGTATTTTTTATACAGTTTGCATATAATTTTTTTGATTTTCGCTAATTTTAGAGTCTCTATTTAGAGTCTTACTCGCTGGCTTGTGGGAATGTCATGCCGGTAAATGAAGGTGATAGGGTTTCGGTGTACATCTCACACCCTGTACCTTGAAGATAATCATTTTGCCAGGCCTGTGTGTCTGGTGACTGAAAGTTAGAAAATGGTTTTGTTGTGGTTTGCATTTAGTAGATTCGCTAAAGTAACTACGTGGCGCATTATCGGTTTTGTACTAAATGGTATTTCATTGGTTTGTTTGTTTGTCTGTTTGGCAGTTTGGCAGTTTGGTGTGGCAGGCGACAGGAGTATTGACTGGCAGACAAAGCGTCTGGCCAGTTCCTACGCATCTTACAGCGGGAACTGGAGCTGGGACTGGGTCTACGGTCTCAACGGCTGGCTGGCGAGTTTCGGTGCTGAGAGTGTGTGGCTGTTCTTGGTTGGTGCATGTTTTTCTGGGGTCAGTTTTCAGGCATGGCATTGCATACGCATACTTCTGGCTTTGGTTTGGCTTTGGCTTTGGCTTGGCATAGAAATACTGCTTCATATCTCTGGCTTTGTCTTTACACTTTCTGGCGAACTTTACAGCATTGAAGAAGGCACGAGCATTTGGGGTGGCATCAAGACTCAACCGAACCGAACGTGTGTCAAATGAGCAGAAATCAAAAGGTCAAAACGGAAACCATCAGGGAACGGAAACGGAAATCAAAGGGAAATCAAATCACAAACTAAAATGCACGCTGCAAAACTTAGAACTGTTTTTTTTTTATATATTATTTTACTGAGATACAGATAGATATTGAGAGAGATTTTTAGGAGCGATTTGCTCACACAGATACCATACATTTAGCGATTGTGTGTGTGTATTTAAGTGTGGGTTTGAGTCTGTTTGTATTATGTGTGTGTGGGTGTGTATCCTTAAATAAAGAATGTCAATAGAACTGTCTGGGCAGCTTTGAAGTTTGAAGTTTGCTTTTGAAAATGAAGGATAAGAAACCATATATTTTGTATTTGCAAACACTGAAGGCATTTTGAACACTTAGAACACTCAATTACACAAAGAATTTGCTTGAAACAACGACTAATTTTCACAGTGTTTTAAGTGTGTTGTTGGTGTTCTCTGGACTCGTGTTTCTCGTGTGTGTCTGTCTGGTTTGGAGAATCGAAATTATAAGCTAAGTTCATTATTGGCAGGCACATTTACACGTTGCAACATTTAGATCATCGGTGTAAACGTGCCAACTCCGATCGATCTTTGAGGGAAATGAAAAGACAATCAACGGAAGAGAGTTTTACAACGACGATCCGAACTGAGTGAAAACAAATAACAATGTGTGTACACTTGTGGTGTGTGTGAGAGTTGTGAGGTGTTCAAATCCGGCCCCCAGATAGCTTCACTATGATCTTATTTACATATTTCAAGGAAATATTTATTTTATATAGAGATTTGGGAGATCACAACTGCTATCCTGTGAGCCGGATATATCTTATGTTGTTCATGGTGTTGTATTTTTTTTTTGTTCGTTCAACGCTGCACGATTAACAAGTAGAATAGAATAGGTAGTAGTAGATACAATATAGTATTTTTAATTTTTTTTCATTTTGTTTTTGTTTTTTTTTGGTTGCTTGTACGAATAATACGGATATAGCTTATGGTTGGAAAATTGGAAAACTGCCTGCTGCGTGACTTACTCAGTGGCCTGAGCAAATGGTATTCCAATAAATGTGGGACTCAATGTTTCAGTGTACATTTCCATGCCAGTGCCGCGCAGGTAATCATTTGTCCAAGACTGCATGTCTGGCGACTAGGAGTTAAAGACACGTAATATAGAGACATTTTTGATTTGATATATATTCGGCAGGAGGTACACCCCACATAGGACAGATACATATATATTGCGCGCCTCCATGGGGCACGGGGACAGTATGGTACAAAGTCTGCGGATCTGTAAATCGTTAATCTGGAAAATATCTAACTTCCGGCCTGCTCTTTCACTAGGCGCCAGTAGTGTGCTTGTGTCAGGTATTTCGTTGGTATTTTGATTGGTGGTCATCAGCCTCCCGTCACTTACCGTCTTGAACGAACGCATAGCGAACAGGTTGGCCATCATGGTCGAGAATCCAGGCGCCAGGCAGCTCTGGGCAATGAAGCCCAGCTTCAGCTCTGCCAGGCAGATGACGTCGTCGCCCTGTTTCCAGTCCCACGATGGGATGTTCAGCAAGTACGCCTAAGTACACAAAGGAAACATTTGTTAATAAAATATGCAATTTTTGTAAAGAACCAATAAATCGATACATGATCTCACGTATATCCTTAGCTCTTACTCACTCACCTTATTGTGGTACTGCATCAGCTGGATGATGACTCGAATGTCGTCGCTGTAGTTCTTTATCGAGATTACTCTCATGATGTTGGCAGCATCTTCTGCGTCGGGATCTTGGCAATATTTGTTAGCTAGCACGAGGCAGGCGTCGGCTTCATGAACCTATTTCCGGTTTCCGGTTGGAGAGACGAACAAATTAATAATTAGAAAAGGATCATAATGATCAGCGGGGTTAGCTGGTTATGGTCAGACTATGTCTATGGGCATTTGATGTTTGTCTCATGTGAGTTAGTTTTGTTATGTTGAACTGTTCAAAGTAGTTTGTAATGGTTCAGTGATTGTTATTGTTACTGTTATTGTGAATATATATTGCAGAGGTGTCACGTATAGAGCATTGTCCACAATATAACAATTAGTAAGCGGTTTACACGCACATCGACTGGACAACTATGGTACGAGTATGAGTACTTAAAATGCCAGAGGTGAGTGTTTTGGTTTTGGTTTGATCCTGGTTCGATCTGGCTCGGATCGAGGCCAGGCCATATCTTGCATTTACATTGCGTACGTAGTAGGGTTCTTTGGGGTACTTTAAGGGAGTAGTAATAGTAGTAGTATTCATTAGCAGGACCCACTAGGGGCTGTTTTTTTTTTTTATTAGGGAGATAGTAAGCGGTTGTACAGTTGCTGGGTGGTTGGTTGGGTGGGTTTGGTTGCTGGACACAGTCTTTCGGTTTCAACTCCAAACTAAGGACACATTAAGAAATCATAAAGCGAACGCTCGGTGCATTGCAGTGGGCTGTGGGCAGTGGGTGTCGGCGGGGGGATCGGTGCAGCTCAAAACAACTTAATTAAATACCAAAGCCCCGCACAACTGAAGAGCAAACTCAAGTGGGCATTGGACAACGGATTAGCACTAATTACAAGCATTTTTATCCGATCAAAGACATGCAGTTGGCTTGCATGCAAAGGATGCGATGTTTATCGCACTTTACAAGGACAAGCGATGGCATTGGCAAAGGCCGTTCAAAGGCGTCCATTCAAAGGATATCGATTAAGCTGATTTATATATATATATATTTACTATACAGACTAAGACATGTACTTAATAGAGGCATACTATACAATATATTTAAATTTACACATATTTAGCTGAGCTGACGATAATTATCTTTCCTGAAAATGTTTGCCTATTTGCTTATCAATTGGGAAATGTCACATTAACTTTTTAATAAAGTTTATTATCTATTTAATTTATTCATTTCGTATATATTTAGGCGATTAAACTGCTTACAGAATAGTTTATATAATTTCGAAATACTAATTCCGATTTGTTCAATTTTTTGTATATCCAAATTCTATTTTTATTGAGAGAAGAGACAAATAAACATATTAACTGGATAAATATATTTAAGACAGTCTCCAAATACTGATCCTTTTTTTTAATGCTTTAAATATAAAATATTTGAGATCTATGTGACAACTACTATGTATGAAGACATTTCATATAGAAGAATATTATTTGATGCTCCTTATTTTACAATTTGTATTTTTATTTATAATTTCTAACATTTAAACAGTGGTAAATAATGCTAGTAAAGTATATTCCCACTATTTAATAGAGCTAAATTGATGTTAAGATATTGTAAACCTTTGTACAGTAAAAAAAAAATATAATTTCCTTAGAGCTCTGCATTTTTTCTTTATTTTGTATTACTTGCCAAATATTTAGTAATCCAAACTATACAGTTAACAATTAACTTAACAATTACAATAACATACTTAGTACATACATAAAGAAGAAATTACATTTACTTTAATGTTTGTAAGTAATGCAGCTTAAAATAGGAATAAATCAAGAGGATTTGTTTCGGTTTTTAAACAACAATGTCAACAGCAATTTACGGTGTCCGTGTGTACTGTTTGTATTTATTTTGTGTTTTTATTTGTTTACTTGCTATTCACAGTTTGTTTATTTGTGTAAATTTTTGGTGTAATTTGGTTTATGTTCAGGTGTGCCGGGGCCAAGAGATACATGTACTAATGAACGTTGTGAGGCTGTTGCTGTTGACCAAACTAAAACCAGAAAATGCATATTACGTATACGTATTACACGAATATCGCTGGTACATGTAGATAGACAGTACACATACACACACGTACATGGGTATAGATTAATAGGCGGGTTGTAATTACATTTGAGCGTTCGTTACATAAATAAGTATAAGAAGTATAAGTAGTAGTTTTACGCTTATTCTGGGGCTCGGTTAATACATAATGAAACGAAAGCATAGCGCACACGGGTCGAGACGAGAGTACACTGAACGGAATAGGGTAAATGAACGATAAGGAACGAAAGGCAAACGAACATATAGAACATATAGTGGAACGGATAAAATGAAAATACATTTTTGTTTTACCTTAACCCTCTGCAGATCGATCGGATTCATAATGGTTCCTTGGAAGAACTCCACGGTGGTAAAATGACGTTTGAACAAACCCTCAAGTTCCAAATCGGGTGGTTTTCTTTATTAATTTTTTTTTTTAATGATTTGATTTGATTTTTTTTTTTTTTGTGGTTGTTTTTTGTGGGAAAATAATACAAAGTTTTTAGAGTTTTCAATGATTCCAATGTACACACGGAGAAGATTACGTAGATTGGATTGTATTCAAAGAAACAGAAGAATATCGTTGCATGTGTGTGGGTTTGTGGGCGTGTTTTTGAACACACAACAAACAATATACAGATATATATATTTATATAGTATATATGTGTGGTTATTGTGCGATTTTCGGAGTCCGCAAATATGCAAATGAAAAAGAAGAGAAACAAACAATGCAGACAGAATTGTCGGTAAAGAAAGTCTTCAAGCCGAAGGTGCAACAAAAATCGTGATTCATTAAAACTAAACTATAAAACGGAAATAAATAGTAATCTCCTTACTTATATCTATACTCTAGACAAGGAACTCTGCTTAAATAACTAATTAACATTACTTAACTAGGCTCTCAAGGCTCAAAGAACTCTATGGGAGAATAAAAATGTCACGAATATATTACAGAAGGATTATTTGAATTTACTTTAAGGTTTCTACGATTCAAAAGAATTTAAAATATATATAATAAAACGTGAGATATTTGTAGCTTAATGTAATGTCAAGTAAGCTTTAGCTCGATTCGAATTAAAAGGAAATATATATATACTGAAAAATTGTAAACTGGAAAAAATTCAGCTAAGTAGGTCATTCCATTATTAAGCGGGGATAAAATACGTTAAGCGAACGCAAAAAAAAGTGAACGGAATACAAAATGAATGTTGAAAAGTGTAACTAAGGTTTATCTATAATTATGAATAACATCATTTATCACTTGGCTCTGGGAGGAAAATTGAAGAAAATGCCGTTTTCTTGAAAGCCTCGTCAGCAGCAACCGGAAACCATTAATAATAATGCTATCATAATAAAGCTATAAAATTGCAATAAAAATAAACATAATTGAATTGTTCAAATTCAAAGTGAGAGAGAGAGAGAGAGCGAGCATATATATATGTATATATAGAATTTTTGGAGGGAGGGGGCGTGTCTCGATTCAATTTTTGATCTTTGATTGCTGTGAGAGATGTCAGCAGCGAATGCGAGAGGTTTTCCTAATTCACGGCGAAGAAGGAGGACAGACAGAGTGGAGCTGCATCCTCCACAGTCACAAAAACATTCACAAAATATGAGTATGTTTCATTAATGTTTTTTGTTCTTTTTCTCTATTGTTTTTTATATTGTTCTTTTTTTTTAGCTGTGGTTATTGCTGGGAAACCTGGGTTCATTCGTTTATCGTTACTTCTGCGTGTCTCCTTGTATTGCTCATTGGTCTGTAGGTGTGTTTTTTTGTTTGTTCAGTGTCTGTGAGTGTGTCTGTGTCTGAGGGGTGTGTGGTGTGTCTGTGTGTTTGGTGTTGGATGTTTGACGTGTTTTTGGTGTGCTCTCGGTGTGTGTTTGTGTACCTTGACTCGCTCCAGGTCGACTGCGTTCATCATAGTGCCCTGAAAAAAGGCCACTGTGGTATAGTGACGCTTCAGCAGTCCCTCTAGCTCCAGGTCAGGCTCTTTGCTATTTTGGTTTACATTACATTACATGATATGGCATATATATATATATAGTTGTATTTAGGCATTAGTAGATATGCAGTAAAAAAAAAAAGAAGGGGACTGTTCAAAATCAAAAATAAAATCAATTGTTTTCCACTGTCTGTGTGTTCGCTAATCGCTAGATTAATGCAAATACTTAAAATAGTGCCTTGAACTAACTTAACTGAGTGGGGAATTTAGTCCCAACTAGAGGGTAAGTGGCTAGCAGCTGTCAATAAAATAAAATGGATTATTTTTGACCGAATATTATAAAAAAATGTATAAGAAATTATTGAACACTCTTTTTTTAGTTAAATAGATCTATAAAATAAAGATTTATTTGTTTACACAGTTATTTATAGTATTATAAACCATGTTTATTGAAAATATGTTTCTTGAATTATTTATTTACATCTTTAATTATTTTTTTATTGTATTTATTTGGAAAAGGATCAACTTCAAAAAAGTATTGCCTACTTATCCGCGCAGCTGCTGACCACAAACCCTGTCATCTTCGATTCTGCTTAGGTACTGCTCTATTTTTTTGTTCTCTTTGCTGATTTTTACTGATTAAAACTGAATCGAAATACATTTAGGAAACAATAATTTCAACTTAACAACGACACAACAAATTAGCAATACGATTGTAATTAGGTTTATTCTTCTGCTTAATTTTCAATCGGGCATTTGGTGAACTTACCGATGGAGAAAGACCACTTCGACATCGACATCCTCCCGATCTTCGTGGAGAAAGTCCTTCAGGAAATGCGACACGGACTCGTATGTTATATGACCGCATACCACAATATGTCTGATCCGGGTTTAGGTTCGGGTATTGTTGATTTTGGGAGAGAGATAAATAGATTAGTTCCGGAGAAGTGGCTCTGGTTTTAACGATTAATGCAACAATTTGGCTTAAATCTAGTGTGGAATGCGCTGAAGCTCTATACATGTGTGTGTGTGTGGCGTTTGTGAGAGTGTATGAAATGAGGTGTGTGTCTCGGTATTAGTGTGCGATTAAAGCGGCAGAAGGTCCTTGAGCTTGAGAAAAATACATTTAATTTGATTACATTAAATGCATTTACTCAAGCCCTGTCAGATTTATTCTGAATCTGAATCGGATTATATAATTTACATATTTGCAGGGTAAGTGTCTCGATGTTAGTGTTACTTTATACGTGAGTGTGTGTAAGTGCCTTGAATGTGTATGTTCGGATGAGTGCATGTCAGTGGGTAAGGTTATAGATACGAGTATATATTCATTGTTTTTCGTTTTCTGTATATTTCTTTATATTGATTTAGGCTTTGATCTGTTTGTATTATTTATCAACTGCTCGTCGTTGCCTGGTTATGGTTATCTTTATGGCTTGTCAGTATTATTTGGTGGTAAAGTATAATTACTTTTTTTTTGCATTTTTCTTAGAAAACAAACACTTATCAAAATTATACAAAATACACGAACTCATAATTGGTAAACTTAAAACTCAAATGATAAATGCAAAATGCATGAATTTAGTCTGCTACCCCAGGGGCTTGTACATAAAAATTAATCAATCAATGGCAATAAATCAGGAGTCACAAAATGAGGATCTGGATCTGGTTGGTTCCCGGACTCTGCGTCCGACAATGTCCAACGTCCAGAGATGAAAATGAAGAGTTTGTAAATCAATACGGTTTCTAGTAAAGGCTTAGCTACGCACATCAGTTTTGTTTATTTTGTTGTAATCAACTTACATGCATCAAGTAAAGCATCAAAAGTAGTCAGCAACTGGCCAACGCATTTGTTTTCTATATACACATTGTATGATACACTACGCTCATTCCATATACATACTAAATAGATATATATATATATATATATATTTTCTACAGGTGCTAGGCTTTGTATAATATAGGTAGATTATTACTGTAGTCACAGTCATGCAATCAGGCAGTCAGGCAAACCGGCAGGCATTCTTCCCAAAAATACCTCAAACATATACTATATATGTATGGTGGTGTGTTTAGTGCCACTACACATGCATACTGCTACTATTCCGTGTATGTATTATGGGTGTGGTGTGTGTTGGGTGTTGTATGGGTTCGGTATTTGTGGGTGTCTACCATTTATAGATCACCTACGTCTCTATCTACTCAGTCAAAGACAGTCAAACAAAAAACAAATACAAAGGAGTCCACTCTAAAAGTCCTTGAAAAATACTTTCATTTAGGTCAGTGGATTGTCCAGTCTTTAAATCAAAAACAAAACCCTACAACATCTGGTTACGTCTTGAGGAAAAGTGTATTTAGATGTCGTGTTTGTGTTTCGATTGATCAAATCCGGATGCAGGGCTGTACAAGTGGCAAACTCGTTGATTACCTCTACGGTGGCAATAAAAAAATGGTGCTCGACTACTGGGGGTCGCTAAAAAAAGGAAAAAAGAAGAACTTCAATTTGCATTTAACGAACAAACAAACGTAATAAATGCTCTACATTCGATTAGTTCTTGTGTCGCTGTTTTCATTTTTAACATTGCTGCAGCTAAAGAAACAAATGGTGACTTTTGAATTGAAATATTCATATTTTTTGTTGTTGTGGTTTTATTTTCTGGAAATGATATAAACATAGTGAAAAGGTTGAACATTTTGATGCCTGGCCACGCATTTCGATCGTTACATTTTCTGGCAGCTTTGCTGCTGATCAACATGAATCAAAAGTATAAGATAATTTCAATTTTTGTTCTTCAGATGCGCCAAAAACTATCATCTCGGAAATGTGCAATGAGAGGTGAGAGTGGGTTTTGAGGAAATCAACGAAAAAAAAAGAACTATGGATAGGAGAGATCTTTGAAAGAGAGACAGCGAGTTAGAGATAGTCAGGAGATGTGTGGGGCTCGGATACGGATGCGGTTACGGTTACGATTGCAGTTTACGGATTGTATTCTGGGTACTCTCTGGCGAGCACTACTCTGTCCTGATCAGTGATTCCTAAGCTGGAGACAACAGAGTGGTGTGGTGTGCTTACAGGGGCCACGTATCGAGTCAAATCAAAACATACAACGATGCAGGACCTCGGCTGTATTTTGTTTTTGGTTGATTCCTACCTGATCCGAATAGGCGAGCAAGGGTATAGTAGATTGAATGAGATCGCCGAGCGCATCCATACACAACACTGGGCTACGACAGTTTCAGTGGAGCGGAGTGCAGTGTCATCCGATTTTGGTCTGTGTGTGGGTTATGCTTGGTTTTATCTTTTTTATTGGTTAATCATACCGTTGTACTCGAATGTTTCTCAAAGAAGTGAAAAGTCAAAATCATAATTAAATAGTAAGTATGTTTGTAAGTGTAAATTGTTTATAGATAGCGTATATAGTAAGTAAGAGTTGTCCAAGAACTACAACACGCAGAGTAGCGGATCGATATAACTGATTGAAGGTTTGTAGAGAGAAAGATATACAGAGTAAGAGTAAAATATGCTGGGAAGATACATGAGTTTTATTGATTGATAGGTTTTATTGATTCGCTTTACACACACTTTGACGATGGTTCCGTTGCTCAGATGACAGCTGCTGCCTCTAATATCGTACATATTCTAGCCAAAAATATATATATTATAAAGCAAATTGAAGTCTTCGGTGAGAGTGGCTTTGTATTTACAAATTGCTGTCTGTACTTGGAAAGAAAAAATCTATCGAGTTCGACCTCGAGTTCAAGTTCGAGTTCAAGTGTGTGTACATTTTGAGTATGGATTCTAACATTTACGTATACAATCGATCGGATATTGTTATTATTATTATTATTGTATTTAATATTTAGTATTCAGTATTTAATATGCATTATTATCGTTCGTTTAAGATGGATATACAGTTACGACTTTGATATCAAGGACTATATAGACAATTACGATAATGTAACACAATAATAAACACCAATCACTGGTCCACTTCAAGAGCTAATACAAATGCAAAACGAGGCTAGGATGATATGGCATACAGAAAAGAGTAAAAACTTAAGAGCAATACGCAATACGCATGTTGAATTTCGGTTAATGCCAATCATCAGCTCTGATCTGACTTCACACTCGACCTGCAAATTACACGTAACCAATTCGTTTCTAGGTGAACCAAAAGTTTAACCAAAAAAGTAACCCAAAATCAGAAATCGAAAAGTCAAAATCAAACATGATTAGGCCGCGTTTTTCTCAAGGAACTCAAGAGAGTCAAACAGAAGAGCGAACGTGCAAATCAAACGATAAGATAGGATAGGAGAGCTAAAGAATTTAGGTTCAAGATCAAGATCGGGATGGTACGAGTACGATATAGAGAGAGTAGAAAGTAGCAGAGAAGAGTAAGTTGATAATTTTGGCGTTCAAATTCAGGATGTAGTAGTATGGAAACTCACAACAAGATAGCAGTTTGGTAGTTAAGAGTACGCACATGATATAGTAGATACACTCAGAACAGTATTTTAAGTACGAAACAATTGATTTTGGTATGTGGTACGGTATACGGTACGGTTCTCAAATACGATACGAGTATCTGCAAAATGCCAATTCAAAGGAAAACCAAAAAAGAAACTTTGAAACTTAAGTAGCGCAAATCAAAACGCAAATCGATGGGCTCAACGTAAACGTAATGGAAACTAATGTTATATATAATACGTAATATGTCATTATCGACATCCTGGGGCGAGGCTGAAACGATATATCATACGTCTTACGTCGGAATTTGTTTTTTTTTTTCAGGTATTACGTACTGAAACTACGTAGGCACAGATGTACGTCTAAGGTCGAAACGAAAAGGAAAACCAAACTGAATAGCAACTAACACAAAATGAGTTTGCTCGAGAACTAAAACATATACACTTGTTGTTGTTGTTGTTGTTTTTCGTATTCTTTTTTTTTCATAAATGCAATATGAGTATTTTAGTTAAATTTTCTTGTTGATATTTAATTTTTGCTTTTCGTTGTCAATTGTTGTGTGGCAGTGTTGCTGTTGTTGTGGCTGTAACTGTGTTGTTGTGGCGGTTGTTTGATCGATTAAATGTTTTGAATTTGGGCTGGGTGACTGATTGATTGGCTGATTGATTGATTGATTGATGGCCTGGATACTTGAAATGTACAAATGTGGAGTTGTTGTTGTCGAGCAGCCAGAGCATCGTTGGCGTTCCCACAGGGCGTATGAGTAATATGTGTTTTTCGCTGACAATGATTATTGTGATTGGGGCTGGATTTTTAGGCCATGTTCTTGGTGGCTTTGTGTGAATGGCTCGTGTTAGGCTTGGTGTGTGTGTATGAGAGTGTGTCTCTCTAGTGTTTAGAATCAAAATCAAATTTCCAGCTACTCCTCCGCACTGGGAATAAAAACGTTTGGCATGAATGGAAGCGCAAACAAAAAGTAAAGTCTATAAATTTTTCAGGGTTGACTGCTTTTTTTCGGGCAGAAATTTCATTTTGATTTGGTGTTTATTTTGGTAACATAAATACTCGGTTGTTTGTTAGTTTTTTTTTTTGAAAATTTTTAGTTGATCTTTTGGGTTTTTATTTTTACTTAAAAATTATGATTGGTTTTTTTATTTTTGTGGTAAGTAGTCTTATTGTAGTTGTTGGTTGTTGTAGTATTTTTAAATATATCTTTTGGTTTAATCAGTTTTGTTTGATTAATTGGTTTGATTGATTGAAAGAAAATTTGGTTTGTCTCACCTTCGCCCTTTTTCATTTTTTAATGTGCCCCCATATTTGGCTCTTGTTCCAATCAAGTCTATAATCTCAGGTATACAACTTGCAAAAATCGCCTGTTTACAGTATGAAAGATAATGATGACAGTGAAGTATTTTTGTTCTATTTTTCGTTTTGGATTGTTGTAGTTGTTGTTAAACTTAAATAAAAAGCATTACACAAATTTCGTATGACACACATAGAGAGTAACATAGAGAGAGAAATGGAGAAATAGAGAGACAGAGAGTAGGAGTCGCACGAAAGATCAACAGAGAAGGGGCACACAGATGGGGCTAGAAACAGAGATGGGGGATGGGACAACAGACTCGAAGAAGGATCCCTAGAAGCACTATATATGATGAAGGCATCGGATCGGTATCCAGCTGACGACACTCTTGTGTTTGCTGTTCCAGGACGCTTCCAGGACGCTCTATAATAAGTATGTCTATTCGGAATCACCTTGGACCGTTGTCAAAACAAGGAAAACACAAAGTAAAACACAGTAAATGAGATCAAATAAAACGGAAAGTATGTAACATATTATCTTATTATCTTCATAAATCGATAAGCCGCTTCAACAGCAGCGTTTGCAGCTAAGTTCTTATGGCTCTAATGGTTTCTTGGGGTTACGTGTTGTGTGGTTAAATAACGAGTTAACACATACAGATATCAACGAATTCAAACTCTATGGTGTGTGGGGAAACTTAACCCTAGTACAGTTGTGGTAATTCGGTGCCAAGTACACACGCACACACAGCGACCGGAAGTCGGCTATCGACTTCCGCTTCTCTCTTTTTAACAGTGCCTCGAATCTACGCTACTAAATTCGATGGTGTGTGTGCTGGTTTATCTAGGAAACTAAACTGAACCGCAGGTGTAATGTGTGTGTATGTGTTTCAGGGCAGGATTTGGTTCGGTTCGGTTCGGTTCGGTTTGGGATAGAGTAACAAGTAACGAGTACAAATAATGTGAAGACATGATGCTGATACTGAATACGATATTATAAGGGATACTGCAACTCTTTACTGATCACAAGTATACAAATATCAATGCTCCTCTAAGTTATGATCATCGTAAACAAAAAAAAATTGATGTATATATTGGCGCTCGATGGCGCCGGTTTCGTACTGCTTTCGTTTCGCATTTATTTTCTGTAAGTTTTAGTTTTAGTTTTTTAGTAATATTTTTTTCTATGCGTGGCTGCGGCATACAAAGTGGGTGCAAGCAAATTAACGACTTTGAAATAGAGATGATTAGTTTGATAAGGTAAGGGGTAAAGTGTGGTATTAGTTTCGTATTGGTATGGTAAGTAATTACAAGTAAATTCGATATAGTATGTTGGATAAATTGAAATTGCAAAAATCGTAACTACTGCAACTTTATTTATGTATGTATCGCATATAGAAACAATTGGAAAAGGAAACCAAACAATATGGAAAATCGTATCTGGAAATCAAGACTCTATATATGAGGGAAACCAAAGCAGCAACTGGGTGTAGGTGTGTTTTTCAAACGGAAAATTAAGAAAATGTACAAACGAACAAACAAACAACTCAACGGTAATGCATTTCGGTAACTCAGGAAGAGAAGCCATTAAAGGAATATACGAACAAGTTCATACACATATGTAGATTGGTTCAGCGCTAGTTTCGGAGCTTCAACAGTTCGAACTCAAAAAATCAATGACGCAGCTGAAGTTGCATAAAAACACGCAAATAGAGTGGCTCTGGTCTAGATACGGTAATAATCAAAAATCAAATTTGAAAATTAGAAACGGAACGCAAACGGAAACGGAAACAAAAGACGAAAGAACTAAACTCAAAAAATTACACAGCGGCGAGTCTCTAGCTCTTTTCAACTCATTTCTTGTTCTCGATCGACTGGCTGAGGAGGGGAACACCTTCTTCAAATACTTCTGTAAATTGTCTTCTCCAAAATATATATATATATACATATAGATTGTGTCGGGTGGTGATCGTATTATTGAGAGTGAATAGCTTCGACTTCGAGATGTGCATGCTTTCAACAAATGAGAAAATCCCTCTGAGAGAGAGCAAAGTTCTGGTTAAATAGTAGTTAGTCTCAGACAAAAAGATACATTTAATATTAGTGAGAGGGCCCAGAGATTCCAAAAAGTGTAGCACACATTTTTGGGCACCGCAAATGAACAGGAAACTAAATATAAAAAAACATGGCATATCTGTTCGTTCGTATCTCTTATTAAAAATGTTTGAAGCAATTGATGGTTTCAACAATTATTTTCTCTAAAAACAAGCCTAGTGAAACGCACGCAAAAATGAAGCAATATAGATTGTAGACAATGAGTGTAGAGTGTGTGTGGGTGTGTGAAAGTAACGACAACGAGAATTACAGAAGGATTTGACAAGTAAATTACATTATAATAATATATATTCTCCTCTGCGGACGCATCTTAAAACGTTCGTACATCTTTTTGTGTAATTCTTGCAATGACTCTTTATGTGTTTCCTTTTTGGTTTTTGTTGATTAACTAAATACAGACACATGCCGCCAAGAAACCAATGCCTTCAAGTCCTAATTAATTTTCCATTTAATTTTTAAGATTTTCTTTAGCTTAGCGTTTTATGAAAATAACAAAACAAAGTAAAATGTTTAATAAAAACCCTGATTTTCGACAGAGTTTGGCATTATTTTTATGCAATTCCAGGTGACGCCGAAAAAAATGCTCAACAATAAAGGGTGGAAAATAATGAAATTAAAATAAAACTTAAGCTGTTCGTTGACTGAAGTTTAGTAAAGAAAATTTTGGTAATAGAAAGAGAATTCAAGATTCTTCGATTGCTGCGATTGCGGTGTTGTTTTTTTTTTTTTTGGTATTTGTTTGCTTTTATAATCATTATCTTGTTTATCTTGATATTGGTTGTGTTGTATATATAGTTTTTGATCTTATATATTTCTCTCTTAGCGGTACAGCCAGCAACGTGTTCGTGTACCTTTTTCTAGGATCCTTGCTATATGTTCCACCATATTTGCTTCTTTGGGCAGCCAGTTCAGTGATTTCTGGTATCCAACTAGCGAAAACGGCCTAAATTCAACAACACACATACACATTTAGATTGATTGAGAGGTGCCAAAGAGGGTTCAGTTCGGTTGTTTCAGTATTTCTGTATTGGTTTTCATTTTAGGTAAATATTAATTTTTTTCTGTTGTTGAGCTAACAAAGTTATGCTTTGCTGTGTGTTTGTTTCGGGTGTGTGTGTTTTTTTTTTTTTTTTTTTTTTGAAAAGAAATGGACAAAATTATTATGCGTACAATTGTTGAAGAACAAAATCAACGACGACGTTGACAATTCGCTGACGACGCAGAACAGTGCAGAGTGGAGACCGCTCAACCCGTCAAAGAAGTCACACTCGCACTCAGGCATTCACTCACATCGCTCGCATCGCATTCGCTCCTTATTTACACGGACATTCGAACACTCACTGACTCACTCACCCATTCACACAGATACTTTACGGCTAGTTATACATTACTTTACAAAATCGCTTTGCCAATATGTAGTTCGCATTATGTCAACGGCATCTATTTACTGTACTCTTACTTGATACATCTAATAATTTACAATTGTAGTTTACAATACACGACAGTGCTGGGGCCTAGACAGAGACAGGATTTACGTAGTAAGATCGGCGTTAGACTCGTCCCGGAAGTCACAGTGCGCTATAGATTAGTAAAGTAAATACGCTATGAAGGATACCGTACTTTGTACAATCCTAGGTTGCTATGCAGTTTAGGGAGTTAGTTTGACTTGCTGATTCTTCGGATTCAATAAGTTGAAAAGGATGATGAAAAGCACTACTTCGGTCTCCGCCGAATTGACAAGGCAATTCCTTAACAGTCTCCCCTCGCAATTCATAAGAGGAAGCCCTGGGGAAAGGCCTTCTGGGTGAATTGTGTCTTATTTAAATATTTATAAATGGATCAGCGAGACTCTGACAAATGTGTTTTGAATTAAATAGGAATAAAAAGGGAGTTATGAATCGAAAAATACACATTGAAAATATGTGGCTGGAGTTTGCTTTCCTTAAACAAATATAAAATATTTTACTATGACTTTGTATAAATTAATTATATTATTTTTATTTTTCAATGCGTGACCGATGCTATTTTTTGGGACAAGTGTGTTTGTAAATGTTTTTAAGTGGGGCTCGGGGGACTCTATAAATCTGTGTGGGATGTGTTACAACAATGCGCCTAAATAGTTTGCACAAATGCTTTAAGATATCGAAATAAATATATATAAACCTTGAAACTATTGCAAATTGATAAACGCATATCTGGTATCATAACTCTGGTGTTAATATGAAACGTTTAAAGCATGGCAAAGTATAAAGAGTTAAACGATAATAATATCTTGAGTCCGAACGTGTATTCTGGATCCAAAATTCATAAGTAAAATGAGCGAAAAATAATATCAACTCACGCTTGGCTACTAAGTTATTTATAAGATGGACATGGCCAAGATCAATAAAAGTGTTTAACGAAACGAAATAAATCAGGGAAAACAACGCAAATACATCAGAAAATAAACAAATTAAACTGGAAAACCTAAGTGAATGGGGACATTAAAATGTTTAATGACTGGAACAAATAGATCAGTATGTTTTTCGAATATTCTGAGTTGTCTGCTGACAAAAAAAAACAACAAAAGGTAAATAAAACTAAGGAAATAAACAAAGTACAAATCGTTGTGATAAAATTGTACTTTACTTTTATTACTTGCTTGATGATTAATCAAATGTTGTCATATCTGTTTTGGTTTTGGTTTTTTTTTCAAATACTTATTTATCAAGGAACAAAATAGTTAAAAAACGGACGACTTTTTAGAGTCGGCTGAACTACTTTTTGATGCGGGTAAGTCAACTGTATATATGCGAGTCATAGAGATACAATGAAATTAGGGAAACAAAGTGAAAGGGTAACAGACTAGTTATCGACTTTTAATTTATATTTCAATTCATCTAATTGGAACTTTGGATTACCCTAAAAGGGATCCAAGATACTAGTATTCTAGGAATATGTGTGTTCTTTACAAAGGTTTTCTTTTGTTGTCCAAGTAAAACCTAGCTCTTCTTTGGGGATTATAGTCCTCAACAGATAATAGTTCCTCACTAACTGACTATGCTCGTTGGTATTTTATTTTCATTTCATAAGTTATACTTTTAGGTTTATTGCAATTTATAACATTTTGTGAATTATTTTTAAGAATGTAGCTTGGTGTTTTTCACATCAAATGCGATTATGTATATTTAATTTTTTGTTGGGTTTATTATGGTTTTGTATAGACTACCTCTTTCCGTGTTCTCTTTTCAGTTCACCGCCATACTTATTGCCACTACCGACGAGTTCAATTATCTCCGGTATACTGCTGGCAAACATTGCCTAAAATATTCCATCATACACGAGATTAACACAAAAATCAATTCAGCAAAAATATATTTGTACGGTCTTAGAGAGATATAAGTTTGGTGATTGTGTCTTAGGCTTAGTCTAGTTGTTAGCATTATGTATCGCAAAAAAAAATCACTCTTTAGTGGGTACGAAGTCAGGCCGGGACATTCACACCCAAAGGAATAGCTAAACCTATCGATCCTTTGGTTTGGTTACATAAATATGCGGCAGCCAGCATTAAAGCATGCAGAACATTAACTCTGGATATAACAAGTACGAATATATAGTATGTGGTAAGGCTCTCCTGGGCTACACCGAAATATATATCCCTGCTGGGGGCCCTGACTCTTGGCTGTGTGTGTATGTTATGGGTATTTCTGGTGTTCGGTGTTCTACAAATCTTCCATTACAAAAACCAAAGCAAATCGAAAGTTTCAACTGAAAAGTGAAGTAAGGTAACTGCATGCATAAGTATCGAGATTATCGGATGGGCTGCGTGAACGGATGAATCGAGGGCCGCAGGCTGCTGGCGGTCCCCGTGTATATATAGTATCGTATCTGGCGGATGTCACCGTCGATATGTGGACGTGTGAGTGTGTGTGTTTTTGGGGAATAAGAGTAAAGGTAAAGTAAACGCGTTAAGCTTGGGTGATGAGTTAAGCTAACGAAACTTTTTTTGGGAGAAGGATAAACGCAAATACGAAACGCGGCCGCAAAGGCCTCAAATAAAGTAGTTTCATAATTCAAAACTTGTGCAGCGGTATTAAGTCGTTCTATGTATTTACATAAACGTGGCATGTACATAGTATAAATGCAATTAACAAATGTATTTTGAGAATTAAGTCTATTGTTACGTAAGAGAGAGAGGGGTCAAGGGGCAACGGGGGTCAACGCATGGTTACTCTATAATTTTACGTCTAAGAAAGAGTTTGAATTCAGTATCGAGTATTGAGTATATAGAGTAGTCTATCGTCTAGTACATGGATACTGGTACTGGTATCGCTCTGGCTACTCTGGGCTACTATTATTCTGAGCACAATTTAACTTGCACTTGTACTGGACTAGTAAGTAGATTAGGCGGCAAGGCAACCAAAACTTAAATCATTCACACACTTTTCAGCACTTCAGCACTTGCAACCCCGCTGTGGCTTGGCCTAAACTCAATGGGCATCGAGGCGGACAGAGATGGAGAGAGAGAAAACATTGGCTACATCTGTATAATATATATAGTATTTATACTTGGTTAAAACTAAAACAAGGCTAAGACTTATGTGTATTTCTTTTTTCGGGTTTATTTTTGAATTTTTTATTGGGCTTTGCGTTGCGAACTTACCAAGCCGACGAGCAGAAAGAACACGAGAAATGTTCTTCCCAGGACAGTCTCACAGTAAACGTCACCATATCCTACCGTTGACATGGTCACAATTAGGAAATAGACACAGGTCCAATACGATAAACGATGAGCATTATTAAAATCCAGCGGATCGCCAGAGTTCTCCAGCTAAATTTTAAGTAAATGCAAATGCAATTTTATCAGTCGCCTCAGCGATCGGGTCATCTATTTGGACACTCCATAAACATATCCTGGCACATATATATCCAAATATATATATATATGTACAGATATAGTGTTTGGGGCATCGGGCATGCCTACGGGCGGTCTCTGTGACAGAGTGCAACGTGGCGTATACGTAATATTTCGGAACTGGCTCTCTTGCACGCGCCGCAATACTGTCACAGAGGCACTCACCCACGAAGGCACAACCGATCCCGATTAGTGGGTGTGTGTGTGTGTATATATAGTGTGTTGTTGTGTGTTTCTACATACCAGATGTATAATGCCCGCTGCTGTTAACCACACGGATATAAAAATTGATACTAGTTGAGCCAAGCGTATGGAGCTCGATGTTTTTAGTACGTTTAAATATTGTAAAATATCTGGAACAGTCATGAGACGTAGCGCTCGAAGAAATCGAAGACCTGTTCACGATAATACTCAATGTAATCAAATGCACACACGCCGGATGTCTAATGTAGAGTAAGGCACATTGCATGCATACAAATCGATCAGGACTCTGGGTTTGTGTGTGTGTGTGTGAAGCATAGTAATTGTGTGTTGCGGGGAAAAGGGAGTCTTAGTTATCTGATTGCATTCCAATCAATTAATCAACACCGATTTGTATGCATATAATTGGATTTTGTTTGGAATTTCATAATAGGATTAATTTAATAGGGATTTGTTTCGCTTACCGATCCATGTTCGATCTAAATATATTGATACGAAGGACGGGGGTATTGTAAAATAATCTACAAAACTGTACATTTCTAACATAAACCAAAGCTTATCGGACGCCGCTATGAACTGTAAGGAGATTGTCAGATTGAAAGAACGAAAGGAAAAACGAAAGATTGTTTAAGAATTTTCTCGTGTAAACCATAAACCATCATCGCTCCAAACCAATTGATTCAAATAATTCGTTAAATCAACTCAGTGTGTGCGTCTGTCTGTCTGGCAGTGTGCAACTTACTCGTATAAAAAAGTAAACCATAAAAAATATATTGAATGCGAGATCGATCTGTTGAGTAATGTTATTACTCCACTTTTGGCATCTTTCGACTTCTTCGCTAGATGCATCAACAAAGTATATAATGAGGGATGCGATGCTGAGTATAAATACGAGTACGACCTGAAAGATAAAGGGTAAAGAATATTATTTATTTATATTTTGTATTTGCAAAATAATGTGAAATAAATGTTAAATCTATTTTAATTTAAACACAAGACATCCAATCAATTAGAGGAACCTCATGGTTTTCCTTACGTATTCTATTTCCCAAGCATACCTCCTATTGATTTTCCCCCATTGAAAATTCATGAAATATATACCCGAAATGTAGCAGCAGTTATTATGTTTAAAGGCCACGTGAAGTTCATTTCATAACTCATAAATTCATTGGCTGTTATGAAATAAACCCATGAACAATATACACAAGAACCACCCAATCGGAGCAGCTGCTACAATTCAATTCCATAAATCACGGCCTTGTCAGATGACAACCACATTCGAACGCTCCATTGAACTCGCAGCCTGCCTACCCATCCCCGAAAAAAGAAGGAAATAAATTGGAAAAAGGAAAAGGCCGCCAGCCGGAGAAAGGATAATCGGAAATTGTCCCTGCTACAGAGAGAGAGAGAAAGAGGAAACCGCAGTAATGTGCATTTTTAATTGCACACTTTGGCAGAGACCACGGACCCCAGACTCGAACTCGAACTCGAACTCGGACCGGACTCTGGCCACGGATCATTTCCCTCAGCCGGACGGAAAACACGCGCGGCTGCTGGGCAATTAGCCGAGGCGCCCCGTTGATAAATCTGCGGCAGTCATGAAAGTTTTACAAGGTAATTTTGGAAGCGACCGACCGGCCATTGAAATGCACTAGCGGAGGGCAGAGATCCTGGGGGGAGCTGCTTAAATGTCAGGGCTGCTTGCCAACAAACAACAACAGTTTCATGGCGGCCAATCGAGGTAGTTCAACTTCACTCTACTGCACTTAGCCGCAGATTTTAAACAGTTGTTATAGAAATATAGGATCTTATAAGGGAATGATACTTATTCTTTCTTTAAATTTAATTTGATTTTAAATATATTAATAAATTTCCTTACAGGAAGAACTAAGGTTTATTATTATAGACAAGCTATTTACAAGTTATGTGTTAATTATTTAACTCAATTCATAATTTAATGATATTTTAAATATTTTTATATATTTTTAACCCATTAATAATGTATATTTCATAAATGTGTTCCCGCTATATGCTTAGTATTATATCTTTTATTTTGCTCTCAACTGTATGCAAATATGTATCTAGTTATATGTACCTAATGCCAATGTAATTGCAATAGCTGAGATGTGCTATCGTTTCGTAATTACTTGGATAATCGAAAGCGAAGAGCCCGAGAGGAGAACTAGAGAAAAACTAAATTTGGCACGGGACAGGCACGCAAGCTATTTACTTAGGGCCATAAATTGAAATGTCTTGGCCCGGACCGGGCTGGTTACTCATTATTCTTGCTCTGCGGCCTTTTGTTGGCATGCAAATTACACACAGAACCCCCCTCCTCCCCCTAGGAGTCCCCTTAGAAAGTTGTTAGTTGCGCAATTAAGTTTTTTGGGCAGCGAAGAAACTTTGCTAATATCAGAAGCCAGACAAGAATTTCCAAGTAAATGGCAAAGAGTTCGCAATGTCGCTGGGATTGCGTATACGTCATGTGGTGTCAGGCAACTGACATTTTCATTAGCCGCCTTGATCCACCACGAAACGTAGACGGGGAGGAGACCTAATGAAGCCCAAACCCAATCTTACGTCATAGACAAGTCAAAGGATGGGAGATAATAAATGCAGACTCCTTTTCAATATGGCGACAACCTTTTCTGACGTCCTCACTTTTACTCTTTGCGGAAATTTCCGGCACACCGCCTGCCGCCAATGAAGTTGCTGGAAAGCGTGAAAACTGGGTCAATCACTCAGCGGAACAGCAGAGCAGCCAAGTACCAGAGTTTTTCTTGGTATGAAAAAAAGCACTTAAGCCCTGCTGCCACCAAATTGCATCAGCAAGCGAACTTGGGAATCTGGGTCACGAGGCGAGAAAACACGTGTCCCACTCATAACATTTTCAATTCGATTTGTTGGCCCCTCTTAAAGCAGCTCTGCAATGATTTGTTCTGGCCATAATGCTGCGAATAGGTCAATCAATCTGAGAGCCCGCAAAGCGGGCGTCAGTTTAATGGCCTCAACTGCACGGCAAGAAAATTACAAGTTTTCAAAATAGTGATTTGTTTTATAGTTGTTGGCAAAACTACTTTTATTACCCAAGACCTATGCTTGGAAAAAAATCGTTAAAAAGGTTCATTAGTAAAGGAATTTAATCAAGTAACTTAGGCCACAAAAGCTTTATTAACAAAACCATTTGAAGCATTTACTAGTTCAGCAATTATACAATAATTTTTTTGTTACAAAATGAAGAACCAATTCTCTATCAAACATTTTATATTTTTTCTGCAAGTGTAACTGAGAAACACTTAAAAATCGAATTCCATTTCTTTCTGCTTCAGTTAAAATTTAAATAAATTTTTTATGGGCAGATGGTAAAAGTCTTTCGCTGGGGCACTAGCTCTGCCAGCAGTTACATCTATGGCGTGACCAAGTGCAATCGGATGTGGGCGTTGTGGCCACAAGTGCTGGCTTTAAGCCGTTGCAACCGACTTCCGCATTGGAGTCGCGTCGCGCGGATTCCAAAGCCAATTAGTGCCGGCAGCAGCATGGCTTTAATCCGCTTAGAGTTACAGATATGTAGATAGTTCAATGAAATCAAAACGGCAGGCAGCAGAGGGAAATCAAATGATAAAACAGAGAGTGCCATTGCCAGTGAAAGTGAAAATAAAAGTAGACCAAAAAAAAATGAGCGGCAGAAATTGTGTAATATCCAAATGGCAAAGCCATTTATTTTTCCAACCACAACAACAACCAGGATAAACAATACAAAGGCAAAGGACACGAAACGGAGCGCCACACGGAAGGTCCAAAAGGACTTGCCAAAACAGCTGCAGCCCACAGAAAGGCAACTCGACGCTGTCTGCCAAACAGCGGAGCCAATTGGCTGCCAAAGCCTGGCGCAGGACTACAAAAATAGAAGGCACAAAAACCAGCTAGTAGCTACTCTAGGCCTGGTGGTAATAAACATTCACAATCTCCCCGTCGAGGGTGAAAGTGGAAATGGAAATGGGACTCGAAGTGGGATGGGGTAGGTGACGGGGAATGGGAATATGGATGTGCGCGCTGTTCCATCGATTTTCCTGCTGGTGGCATTTCCTTTTAAGCGGCTGCTATCCTGGCATTTACCATATTATTTACTGTTATTTGTTGTGGTTCCTTTGCCGCCCACCCACATACACACGCCCCAAACATATGCATACATCATTTCTTGGATCCCTTTTTCCATTATTAGCTCCAAGCAGCCGGAGCAGAGGGAGGAAACTATCGATAAATGTGCCTGCCAGACGCAGGGACCCATGCGGCGAGGGAGTGTCATGAACATGGCAATAGTCCTGCTCGACCGCTGTGCAATTGTGTGCCTGCCATTGTCCCTGTGACAAGGAGGCAGCCGCAGTCAAAGGGGATCGGGATAGTGCGTGGTCCAAGGCTGGACGCTCTACACATTTGACCCCTTACAATCGGCCAGAGCCTGTCGCACTGCGGGGCAGAGGCGGTGTGTCCTTGACTGCCGAAGATTGCTTTTTGCCTTGGCCAACAAGCTGGCAATCAAACTTTTAGTTGTCGCCCAGGATTACTGCACATACAGTAGAAAATACAAGCAAATGTTTCTAAAAAAATAATTTAATATAAATACATATGTTTATGTTCCCAATAGAAATAAGAAACTTTAATTAATAAATTTTATTTATAGAACCTTAAACAAAACAAAACAAATTAAGATAACCTTTAAGAATCCATTCAAACCCTAAAATCAATTTATTTATTTAATAATTTATCCGATGAACATTAGAAACCATTTTAATCACATTTCTCTATCATATAAAACCCAAGTCTAGCTAGTTTCTCACTGTGCACTTGCTATCCAAGTTATTTGCGACACATCACCAGAGGATTTTCATGTTTGTGAATAGATTTCCCCATGAACTTTTTCCCAGACAAATGCAAATATCTAGACGATAAGCTCCCCTCCAAAGTGTCGGCAACTTCAAATCAAGAAATGCTTATCGATGGCATTACCCGAAATGCCCCTATAACACCCACTAAATAGGCACCGAGCTCGCTTGAGTAATTAACTAACTCGCAGTAATGGATGGGCGACGGTACACCATGACGTATGCGTAATATTTGGACAAACCACTGATTTCAATCGGTCTTGGAGCCCATTGAAGTTAATTCCTCCTCCGCTGGCAGAGTGTAATGGAAAAGACCACCCACTCCTCTCAGTCAATTTGTGCTCATGTATTTATTGTACATGGAAATGGCACATTTACTTTGCTGCTTCCGCTGTTGACACGAAATGACTGCCCGAATTCAGCAATGGCAAACAAATTGTACACGCAAGTGGGAGCACAAGAACATGGCTCGAAACTTGGCCAAATGCAATACCAAGGCATTGTCCTGGCACTCTTGGGTGAACTTTCGCAGCTGCAGCCAGGGACAAGGACGTCCTGTTGGACTATATGACTAGCAATAATTAAAGCAGATCTTTGAATAATTTATTGGACTTATCAGACACTTGGAGCAATTATAGGTTCACAAAGATGATTTATAAATAAGGCAATTATTGAAGAAAAATTAATATAAACTTTTGGTAAAAAGATTATTATTTTCCCCATAAAACATTATAAACATTTACAAAAATTAAACCACAATTCAACGTTTTATAATCCCCCCTTTTTATATTCTACAAAACTAGTAAAATCTTCACAATTTTTTCGAGTGCTTTAATGCCGCCATATGCGCAGCCAAAGAAACCCAGTGACCCCAACAACAGAAATTCATAAATGATGGATGGTTAAATGGTAGCTAGTGAATGGCTAGAGGCGAATGGCCAATGGGTACTTACCAAAATTCGACCAGTTGTTGTTTGACCCGAGATAAGCTCCCCAGCCCAGTCTTTCGCTTCTGTCATAAAGGTTCCCTCGAACTCCTGTTTGTTGCGGGAGGCCTTCTGCTCCTTCTGCTTGGGATCGTTGGGCCCCAGGTCCGGCTCCTTGCGGCAGCAGATGAAGGCGAAGGCGCGCCATAGCAGCACCACGAGCAGGCCAGCAAGGAATGTAAAGATGCTGGACAGCAGAAAGCACCAGTACTTGCGCACCTTGAGACAATCATCGGCGTCGAATGGTGAATCTGTTGGATCGTCGGCCAATGATTCGACAGTGCTTTGATCACACCCCGACATCCCCTGGAATAGATCAGGACACAGGTAACCAATTAGCTTTTGTTATTTGGCAATTTGTTAACCGAACTTGGCATAAATCAATACGAAAAATACAAATAACTGGCGGAAACAATGTTTACGTCATACACTTGACATTTAGGATCGACGGAATGCCTATTTCTATGTATCATATATATGCGGCGGCACACTCGCTGGCTACAGAAAAAATATATAGATACTATATGGTGTATAGCATATATTTCTCATCTTGGCGACGCTGGCAAATGTAAACAAAAATTTTGCCCGGCCAAGGGTGCCACTATGAAGTCTTAGCGCAAAATGAGTTCATAAATAAAAGTCTTAAGTTTATTTAGCCGCAAAAGTTGTTATTTCTACACAGAAAAAAGGAATTCAAAAGACTTGAATGCATTTTTATTTATACATTTGAATTAGGTAAAGAGTAAACAGTGTTAAATATATCTTATGAATTTAACTTAATCTTAAATAAATCTAAGGAAGAAATATCAAGGCATAGCAGTTTAGTTTCAAAATACATTAAGTAATTGTCATATAAATATATTAAATATCACTCCAAGTCTTTTATAGTGTAAGTAATTAATTTAAATGTTATTTTTCCCACAATATCATATAGATTTTAGACTATATTTGCATCAGATACTAAATGCATCCTCCTTACATTTGTCAATGTGCTGCTGAAATTTGTGCCGATCAAATCGCTCGACATTTTGGCTGTTTACATTGCGCCACTGACACACACACAACGTCGTCGAATTAATATAATAATATTCACTTGATGGGATTGGATATTCAAGTGCAGGCGAGTAGGACCGAAATCCGAAAGCTAAACACTGAACGGCAAAAGCCAAGTGCCAAGAGCCTCACAATGCGAAACGGAACGAAAACTTGGCCCGCCTTTTATAAATAGCATCAAACAAATCTGTTATTTTTAAAGTGATCTCCTCCGCGGACACACGCACAGCGACAACGGTGGCGACGACAAAAAATTCTCATAACACCGGCCAAAGGCCATCTACACTGGGCATGGGCCTGGTTCCGATCTATATCTATTGCCGATCTGGCCACTCAAGGTGCTACTGTCGCCTGCATTCACTGGGGACTTGTGGAACTCGATTTGGGGACCATTCACAGCCGGAAAGGCCAACGCACTCGGTGAATCACTGCACACACGCATGTGTGTTTGCAATTTGCACGGATATGGATATGGATACGGGCACGGATACGGGTGTGGGAGCGGAATGGGGCACGGGCACGGACCCCCGGTATATATGGATACCGAATATATTATTCTATAATGGTGGATGTCACACACGACGCGGACAGGCGGGCACGCACGCGAGTCGGAATCGAGCTGAGTGAAAAAGGAGGCACCGAGCGAACCGCACAACTGGCGTCCACCAACTGAACGGGCCGTTTTCCAATTGCCCCACTGACGACAACGACGATACGCGGGCTCTTGGCGCTTCTATCTATATCTCCTGCCGGGGCCCCGACTCGCTCGTTCTCTCTCTGCCCAGCTCGCCCACTCTCGGGGCCGCTCGCCATGACTCCCGCTCTCCGGCGGATTACAGATTGCGGCTCGGAGGCCTCATCGGCTGACCGCCAAAAGTGTCAGGGCAGGCGACAAACTTGAATTTAATTAAAAGGCAGCGCGAAGACAAAGAAAATTGAATAGAGTATTGGAATAAAGAGGATATACCCTAACTTCAGGGTTATGATTGATGCCAAAAGCTGCTAGGATTTCAAGGATTAATGGGGAATGTGGAGGAGTAGAAGCTATTGAATTTGTTGAACAAAATATGAGTTGCTTTTCGTGTGCAAACATATTGCTTAAATATTTTTGCAATATCACTACAACATCTATGCAAAGGAAATCTTTAAAAAGTTTAAGTATTACTTCTTTTTATAGATTCTTACATATTTTTACACGTTCTGTAGATTTCAAAGGGATTTTAATGCATTTATTTTTAAGATTTTAGTTTAATCATATTTTCTGAAAATTTTCTCGTACATTTGAAATAAGATCTCAAAGAAATTATTTAAAAAACTGACTAAGAAGAAGGTGGTTTACATTTTATAAGATTTTAATGGATTTAAAAATAGATTTTACAGACATAAAAATGATTATATATGATACTTACAAATGTTAATGAAATCTATATTTAAGGATTATTTATTTCTAAATTATAAACATAAATTATATGTTATATTATATTCTTATAGTCAAAGGTTATACCTAAATAATATTTTAATTAATAACTTTTGGTACATTTCACCACATTACTAGGCTGTTCAGGATAATTCCCATTTCAGGAGTACCCTTAGCCAGGGCACCAAGCATATTAAAGAACTTTTTGCACGTGTGTGTGTGTGTGTGTTGCCAACAATGAATTATTGTTACAACAAGAAAAACAACGGCAGGCCGAATATAAATAAATAAATTATGAGTTCGCTTCTATACATTTTTGTTTTGTCTCTCGTTTTGTGCCGTGCGCCTATACACACACTTTTTGCATTCTTTTTTGTGTGACCCCACGGTCCCCGGGCAACACTCGCCCCGGAACAGGGGGGATTTGGGGCTGGGATTGGGTCTTGGGGTGGCTGGGTGCCTGTTAGTGGGCGGGAAGGTGGAAGGTTAACGGTTACTGCTACAGTTAACTCGGGCGAGTCACGCCATGCCGCCGCCAGTTAGCTGTCGTTTCATAATTTACGCGCTTTGTTTGCTATTTCCTGCGGGGGCAGCCGTGGTAACAAGTTGGCCCAGTTTGTTTGCACATGCCACTATTTCCACTAGCCATAATTGCTCATCATCCCTTGGCCCTCGCATCACGTCGGCATCCCCCCTCATCCCCATTAACCTCAGCCTCATCTCCAACCCATCTACCTCAACATCATCATTATAAGCCAACGGCGTGCACTTTATTTATAGTTTTCATTTCAGTTTCTTTTTTTTCTCTGGGTTTTTTTTTCAATGCTTGGACGGTTAGGTTCTCCGCTTCATTGCATTTACGCAATTAAAAATAGCGAAGAAGAGAAAAATTGTTATTCAATTAAATTTTGTTGACTATTTTTAAGCAGGATTCACCTTGAATTTATGGGCTGCCATGGCGGATGCGCAATATTTGAAATATTAAAAGTTTAAAGATTGTTGTATGTTTAAAAGTCTTAATTATAAAATAAATAAATAACTTATTGATAAATATACAAATTTACATTTTGAATACTACTTTCGATTTCCTTGCAGTTTGGGGGTCAGTGGGGCGTATACGTAATATTTTCGAGATTTTTTTATAAATGAATATATATAAAATATAGTATATATACCAAAACTATGGAAAGTTTTTGAAATTTAAGGACATGGAATAAATGTACATTCCGAAAACGTCTTCAAAAATAACAAACTGTAAGGATAATGCAAAACACCAATCATTAAGTCAATTATGTTTACACAACCAAACCATAATTTGTTATTGGAAACGCCAAAGTCAATACACTAACGAAATTGGTAAGAATTTTAAAGTGGCATCGCGTTTCATTCGAATAAAGACATGGGCACGTTTCCTTAAAATTACACTGCTCTTGCCTGTTTGTGTATTTCGATTAATTTCCCAGCGCTTTCATCGATCCAAGCGAAAATGCAGTTGCCGACGTTGAATTGAATGAATTATTTATAACCTGGCACCGAACCCCGAGACTCCGGGACTCGTGGATGGCTTTTATTCGACCAAGTCGCCTTAGCTGGCCCAAAGATACTACTGGGCCAAGTCAGCAGGGACAGGCGACTAATGAATGCGGGTGGTAGCGATAGCGAAAGATATAAATTATGCCGCCAGGCCGATTTCGCTGTCATTCCGTCGGGATCAGGTTGGGAGGTCGTGGCGGACACCAATCTAACGGATGAAGTCACACGGCGGCACAGACAGTGGCTTGATAATAATTTACATTGCGAACTATCGATTTTGGGGGCGTGGGCGAGCCCCTGACCAGCCCTATCTTGACGCATGTCCGTCAAAGCGAAACGCTCGAGCAGAACAAGACACAAAAACGGAGACGGAGAGCTGACAACTGACGAAGCTGACAAATACCCTTCGACTTTTTGAGCAATTTATGGCCAGCACTTGGCCCGCTGATTGGGCCCGTTGATTGCCGGCTGGCTGCCCCACCATTCCGACCGTTGGACACTGGCCAAGGCCAGAGGGCTTAGGCTGCACTTGGTCGGTGGTCAGTAGTGAGTGAGTGCCGTGTCCAATAGTTGGTGTCGGTGTGCTCGGTGTGCCACATTCTCAAAGGTCACGCGAGCCACCACTGCGAAGCGGTGAACTGCTGGATGAATGAAGGGGCGCCAAGTGATGGAAATCCCATTTATTAAATGAAGCGAAACGAATTCGAAATGAATAGTAAAAAGGGTTGTGGGGGGCAGTATAAACCGCAGGAAAATTATATATGCTATATATTTCTACGTCGATATCAAGAGGTGCAACAAAAACCTAATAAACATTAAACTTATTTCTAGGTAATGTAGATAAAGTAACACTATCTTTACTTTATAAAATTTGAGGCAGCTTTTTAGGGGGAATCACATTTTTTCTTGTCAGCTTTTTGTTAAACCTTCTTAGAGGCATTAGAGTTTTTATGGGTTATTATATATTTAGGGAAAAAACTAACTAATGTAAAAGGTAAAGAGACTACTTGTTATTAATATATAAATGTATACCAAGAGTACTTAATATTATGTAGTATTTTCTAAATAAAACAAATGAATAAAGCTGAATACTCTTAATAAAGAGAGCAGGGCTAGTAACAAACATAATTTAATACATAATGTATTTTAATGCCTTTATTTTCTGAGGCATTTTTTGAAAACTAGTTGATTTGTTTAAAAAACACAGCAATATGTTCATGAGCTTGTTGTAGGTCTGACCCAAAGGTCATTGAAATGAGTTCGAAATGCACAACAAATTGATAAGGACAGGGGCCAAGAGGCAGCAAGAAAGATCATTGAAAATGTATTTATATATATGGAAAACAAGGTGATATGGTGCTTAGCTTGCTTAATTGTTAGATTGATTGATTGACAGACGAGCTGTAGATATGAGCCCCTTGGGAAAACCACTAAACGTGAGCGTGAGTTCTACGAACTGATTGCCTCTTCGCAAGCTCGGCGTATTTACGAGTATTTTTGGGATTCACGTAAGAAATCAAGGGCTTTACCTTTGGCATGATGGGCGGATAGAACGGTGGCAGTTCGTGACAATTCGGACACCAGCTGGCCATGTTGGATGGATCGTTTTTCCGATGGGAGGACCCAGTGTAGTTGTTGGCGATGGACGCGTTGTGGTTGTCGCGGTTGTTGTGGAAGTTGTGATTGATTTCCGCCGGCTATCCGTTTTCATATTCGCTTTCCTTACGGAAAAGTGTGTGTGTTTGTGATTCGGTTTGGATTGGTGTTGTGGCAATCGGGCTTGGTGGATGTATGTGCAAACTACTGGCGGGCGGAAGACTACTCACCTAGTACTGGCTAAACCACCGAGGCAGGGCTCCAGGGCTGCCAACATTCACACGCTCAAATCGCACATCAATGTGTAGACGATTTGTGGTTGTTGCAGCTGCTGTTGCACGTGGCAGGGGAAATTCTTCTGGCTTGCGTTTTCCTTAGTTGCTGTTCCGCTCTTTTTCCGGTTATTTCATAGTTGCTTCTCGAATTTCAAAGCTCACTTGCATGGTGTTTATATCAGTTAGACGTTATCAGTTTCATTGTGCGTTTGGATTGTGTTTTGTTTGCTCGTTTCTTTGTAATTTTGATCGATTGTTTTGCTTTCGAATTTGAATTTGAATTTCGAGTTAAGGTTGTATTTGTATTTCAACTTAATTAGATTAGAAATTCCGTTTAGTCACACTGCTCCTCATGTTTCCTTCAAAATATCTTGAATGTGTTAAGCTGCAAGAGATTTATTTGTGGTTTCGAGCGATATATTAAATATTATTTAAATTGGCTTCGCACCGGCGACCGGCGGGGGTAATTAATTATATTTATATATATTTTTTTAGTTATGCCGCTGTCATCATTATTTTCATTTTAATTTCTTTACGACCGCCGGACATTTGTCAATGTTATTTAATGTTTTAGAAAAATATGTACTTATATATTTGTATTTTGTCTTGGAACTGCTGCCGCTGCTTTGAGTTTGTTATTTACAATTTTCAACGAATGTCTTCACATTAAAATAAATAAAACCATTAGGCATTTAATTTTATTCTAGTTTTCCTGATTTCTTTTTCTAAAAAATACGTCCAACCAAGACGGTCAAGTAAATAAATAAATAAAGACGCGAAGCAAACTTCAAAGCAAAATCGGCAGTTGAGAAGCCCAGCTCTTTCCCTGTCTCTCTGTTTCTCTGAGCCGTTCTCTCTCCCTATTCTCAGTTCTCGCTGGCTCTGAGAATTCTCTCGGATTTTCTGGCTGCGGGTAGGCTTCTGCGCTTTAGAATGATTCCGAAAATGGTCGAGGGGAGAAAGCTTTTTCTTAGCCAGCAAACGTCGCACATGGATTTTTGTTAAGCATACGCAATGTGAAACCGAATCCTAGGAAATTTTAAAATATTGCTTTTCATATTTCATGACTGACTTCAATTTACTCTCAAGTTCTGAAACTATGCCTTGGAAACAACAATCTTTATAGGGGATATAACTTAATGCTCGTTGACTATACAAGTTAGCGGGGTTTTGCTGTCCTGGGGCTTCGTCCTTTTGCCTGCGGCATGTCGTTGAAACGGAAACACACTGCCCTAGTTTTTAGTTTTCCTTCGTGTCGTGTCGCACACACACACGCACACACATAGGGCGGTAAGGACCCAGCTCACACACACACAGCCGCTAAGGACGCAGGACTAAACAAGCTTCCTAATGCGACTGCAAACAATGGAAGCAGGACAAATGCCGAATGAAATCAAAATTGCATTTCCATAATAAATAAGCGGGCGACACAATTTCCCGCAGCACGCTAACGAGCTGGGCGAAGGACGAGGCAGGGAGGGGCAGGGAGGGGCAGCAGGGCCAGCGAGCGGCTCCGAAGGGGAAATGTAAACAGAGCTCAGCTCTCGTCCTGGCCGCGCATTGAACTCGCCTGCCTGGGCTGCCAGTATATCCCAGTGGATATTGGATGGCTTTGTAGGTATCTGCGTATCTACTCCTGGCCCACGCACACACACCCACTCACACGCATAGGGACACACGAAGGAACTCGGCCAGTGACTGACTGACACACATATTCTCGTAACACACGAAGGCAGAGGCGGACAGCGAGTAGGAAGCAACAAAAATAACATTGACGATGACAAGGCAAGGGGGCCCCGAACGATACAAGTGTATCTCCGGCCTGGAACATCGACTTTATCATCGGGTCCCTTCGTTTTTGGGGGACTTGTGGTGTGGCGTGGGGTGAGCTCGTTTTGTGCGTTCGTTCGCATGTGAAACGAAAAACTGGCTCACTGTGCCGTATCTATGCGCATGTGTGTGTGTGTCTGTGTCTGTGTGTGTCACTATGTTGTATCCTTTAAATGAAAACCTGCAGCAGCAGTTCCCTTTAACGCCTCAGAAAGTGTCTTTAAAATTTTCATAGCCTACTTTCAGGCCTCGCATTTGATTTTGAAAAAGGCAACCTTTATTGCCATCACTTTAATTATTCCACCAAACACACACGCATGCTTTAGACATGCCATTTTTTAATTGAATTTCCTGTGTGTATGTGTGTGGTCGCACATTTTCACATTTTCTTTCGTTCACTCAAGCCCGTCTTTAGCGGATACCGAATTTTTGCACAATTTCCACGATAATTGCTTGGACCTGGAGCGCTTAGGCGTTCATGTTTTTTCCCAATTTTGCAAACAATAATTGGCAGAGAACGCAGTTTGCAAAATTTTTCACTTTCCTGCCTCTATGGCTGTGTGGGTGTGTGTATATAAAGGCAGTTTTCCACACAAACACACACAACACTCATTTAGGCCCAGACGCGACGCGCTCCGGCCAATGGAACCAACCTTTCTCGTCAGCAGCGTATACAATTCTGCGCCCTGTCGACTCCGACGACTTGCAACTCGGCGGCGACACCGATACGGATACGGATATGGTTGGCCCAAGCTCGCCTTTCGAGCTTTTTCGGAGTGTTGCGGTCCCGCGGTGCCACGGGCCACTGGACGACGCTGTGTTCGATTCATCAGAACTGGCGCCAAAACCCATTCACTATGAATGTGTCTGGTTGGTGGTGTGTGTATGTCAGTGGCATTTCCTTTGCTGTCGGCAGTGCACACGCGGCGTATGTGTAATATTTGTCAGAAACCAGTGGAACGCCTAAATAAAGTTAAACTTTTAAAATAATTACCTACAAATATATGTTAATAAAAATATTATTAAATAGAATAATTAGGTATTTGTTACATTTTATTCATAATTTTAAGAAATCGAGAAAAAAAAAACATGAAACGACGAAAATGCAATAGTTCATATGATATTGGTTCTTATCTGCTAATTTGTAAAGAAATCGAATAAATGAGTTTTATGGAAATGTTACCTGCTATGGCCTTGGCCTTATAAGCATTTTACACGATTTTAGAGAATGTCGTTTCCCCATATTCCATTTACCCCACCAAATGCCATCATCAGACTTCAATATGGTTTTACAATTGTAGTACTTTCCATTCAAATTGCTAAAAAAAATAACAACATTTAGTTTGATATTTAAAAATATAAAATTGTTTGTACTTCATAAAGGGTATTTTGGTTAAAGTATTTCTAAGATATGCATTAAATTATATGTTTATTATTCTTACCATTCATTATTAATCCACCATTGAAGGCGTTCATCTATCTTTGAATATTGATTTTGAACTTCTTTATTAACCACAAAAGGGGTGGGCCACATAATTTCACCGCCCCTCAAGTAATTACCTGCATTTCCTGAGTATTTGCCAACACTGTTCAATGCGTACTTTTCTTCTGCGCTGCCAACAAGGAAGTGATCATATCGAGCAAACGCAGTCGCATTATCAAAATCAACAAGTTCAATATATAATTCATGTCTTTGGTTTGTAGTCAACCTATGTAATTTTTCACAGCCCAGCCAGAATTCTCTACTTAGGTCACCAAAGCCTTTATAAAAATCTGACGCAGTACTATTAATGAAATCTACACTTCCATCTATTCGTCGTTGGATAAGCATCCAATCAGGACCGGCTGATGGAAGATCCTCAAAAACTGCCGCAAAGCGAACGGAATTAGGAATCTTTACAAAATCAATTGAAGGCATTTTAGTACAGTTAAGGTAGACAAGGGAGTTATCATCCATGCTCTCAACTTTTAGAGTAAACGTAGAGAGTTTCTCATTTAATTTCGTTATCTGAGATGCATCCGCTTTAGCTTGAGATTCGAGCTCGGCGATCTGCTCATCGTTTTCCTTAAGACATCTTTCATATTTTTGAGTTGTGTCAAGAGATGTCTTTATTTGGGATTCTAGGTTGGTGATGTGCTCATCCTTCTCTTTTAGTTTGATTTCGAATTTCTCCGTTTTATCTTCAAGCTCGGAGATTTTCTCATTTCTATTCTTGAGCTTACATTCCAATACCTCAATGTCTGCATTTAAATCCTCAATTATAGTTTTATGCAAATCGCAGTTAATTCTTTTTACGCTTTGACCAGAGTTTTCTTTGATTACGTCGATTGATAATTTCAATGTTTTAATTACATCATCTTTATCTTTGGTCCTTTCCTTTTCACTTGCTAGATTGTCTTCAGCCTTCACCAACTTGGCAGACAAATCGTTGATTTTTATCTTATTCTGCTTAATAGTTCTCTGGAGAGTCTGGATAATGCGGTTTTGATCGCCATCTGCTTTACTCAGCACTTCCATATCCGAACTGCTACTTTCCTGAAATATGAATATACATATTATATACAAACACACATTCATACATACATGTATGTACATACATAAATCTGCATGATATTCAGATATATATATGTACATACATGGTACAGTTCTTATCTGCACATTTGGCCCTCGCTTAAGCCGAACAATTTAGCACAAGCTGTGCCTTACATACTTTAAAATTTGGTTCTTCCCCTTTTATCGCTTGTAAAGGAATTTTAAGCGAGGGCCAAGTGGATTTACACTTACCGAGTTATTCTCAGTGGTGGAGTCAAGAGCTGATCCTCCGGGCACTTGGGACAAATTGCTTATGTTGTCAACGGGTCTCATGGCGATCAATATGTGTTGCACAATTAGCTTGTAACTTAACTATGCGTTTTAAAGAATTAATTAGAAGAGCACAAATTAATTGCGTACTTTAGAGTTCGATGTGACCGCCTATATGATCTTATGACAAAAACCCACTTTTCGCGCGATCTAAGGTTTCAATAAGCATCTATTGATCGGTAATCGATAATTTTGCAGATTTAAAAAATTCTCAAACCATACAAGTGAATCATTTAGCAATTTGTTATTATTATATTATATTATTTAAATTATTATTTAAATTTCTAAATAGTTTTTTATTAGTTTAGTTTTTTATTATTACTTACAATAGTATCGATAAGCAAAATAACAGATCCACTATCGATGGTTAAAAAGCTTCATTATTTTGGTCTGACCGGCGTTGAGTTTTTCCAATCCCCGCAAGTCATCCAAACTCTATTCCATAAGTGGTCGGAGTCCGCTCCAGGATTTAGGACATACGCAGCAACGGGAACATGAAGACGGCTGTGCTGGGCGCCGGACTGAGCGGCCTGTCCGCCGGCTACTATCTGTTGCGCCGGTTTGGCAAGCCGCTGACCATCTATGAAGCTTTACCGCGGGTCGGTGGTTGGGTGCGGTCGGAGAACCGCAAGGATGGCAACTTCATCTTCGAGAGCGGACCGCGAACCATCCGGCCCGTGGGAGAGCCAGGAGCCAATACATTAGAGCTTGTGGAGGAGCTAAAACTGCCTGTGAAGCCCATCACACGCAGTCATGTGGCTGCCCGGAATCGGATGCTGTACGCGAAAGGGCAACTGTGTCTACTGCCCAACGGACCCAAGGGTCTCTTCGGTGTCCTGCCTCCCTTCACCAAGCCGCTGTACAAGGCGTTGCTGCGGGATCTGTTCACCAAAAGCACACCGGCCAAGACGGGAGACGAGAGCATCTATAGCTTCGTGGAGCGTCGGTTTGGCAAGGAGATAGCCGACTACGCCATCAGCCCCATGATCTGCGGCATCTGTGCGGGGAACGCCCGTGAGATTAGCGTCCGCTTTTTAATGGAAGGACTCTTTGAAAAGGAGCAGAAGTACGGTGGTGTTCTCAAGGGGACCCTCTATGCCCTCTTTAAAAACCAGGCAAAGGACTCCAAGGATGGGCTGTTTGCCCAAGGACAGCCCAAACTGTATACCCAGGCACTGCAGGAGAAGTGGGCCATGTACGGGCTGCAGGGTGGACTGGAGACCCTGCCACGCGCCATGCGAAAGTACCTGGTGGAGCGGGATGTTAATGTGCAGCTTAGCAACGAGTGTCGGAGCCTTTCGTTTAACAGCTCTGGCGCTCACATGACCATCAAGGATGCGGATGTGCCCGTAGAGCATGTGGTCAGTGCCCTGCCAGCGTACAAGCTGGCGCCGCTGGTAAAGCATCAGCATCCCTCGCTGTGCGCCGAGCTTATGGAGATTCCGTACGTGGACGTTGTGGTGGTGAACTTGCAGTTCCAAGGCAACCTTCTTAAGCAGGATGGATTTGGTCTGCTGGTTCCGCCCGTTGAAAAGCTGCCCATTCTGGGCGTCATCTTTGACAGCTGCTGCTTCGATATGGGCGAGAACACGGTGCTCACCGTGATGATGGGCGGCCACTGGTTTGACCAATGGTTCGGTGATCGTCCCAGCCAGAAGCAGATCCTCGACCTGGCCACAAGCCATGTAAAGAAAATCCTACAGATCAGCGAGGAGCCCAAGTTCAGCCGCGTCCACACGCTGCACAAATGCATACCTCAGTACACGGTGGGCCACAAAAGGCGCGTAGAAAGCATCCGAAAGTACATCAAGTTATTTAAGTTGCCTTTGTCGCTCTGCGGAGCCGCCTACGACGGTGTGGGCATCAACGACGTCATCCTTTCTGCCAGGCGACAGGTGGAGGCAATGCCATAATGGAGCAAGCGGTGTCCTGGTTTGATTTAAGCTAGCTTAGCTTACGTGCCTTTTTCCCACAATCCCATTAATTCCACATTAATTTTCTTTTGTTACTTGCGTTTTAATATTATAAATCTGTACATATGAGTGGGCTTGATCCTTTGCTTACTTTCCGTGGCCACCTAAACAAGGGGGACTCTTCTCCGGCTCCTGCTCCGGTTCCCACTGCTTGGGCGTCTTTGCTTCTATGGACAGGGCATGCATGAAATCAAAACCCGCTGCTGCTAGTGCGTTCTTTACAGTATCATTGACCAACCGATGGCGCTGTGGCGAAATAAACTTATTAAACACTATAATTCCAGCTGGTTTCATACAAACCTTGATCAGGGTCAGGTCGTTAAACTTCTCGGAGACCACAAACACCCGAAAGTGGGACTCTGAACGCTTGGGCACATTGTGCTGTGGTGATTCGTTAATGACCTCCAGGAATACCGGCTTTAGCTCTGCGGTCAGCGCCTTTCGCATTGCCGACTCGATGGGTGGATACTGCCCTGCCTGCTGCGACATGGTGGCTCTGAAGTAGATCTGTCCCAGCCCGCTGATCGTGGGCGCCAGTTGATTTAGGTTTCGGGCGGAAACTCCAGCGAAGCGGCGGAGAGTTGAATTTAACATGATTCCAGTATGCTTCTCGCACAGCTGTTCTCAATTACATAAACAACTATCGGATAACTATATTGACCAAAAACGTGCGTGTATCGATAACAGAACCGATGCAAGTTTTTGAAATTAAAACTTTTAAACGGAAATGTTTTTAAGGAAATTTTTTAGGATAAAAAGTAAATATTCCAAAAAATATTTATGGTTTTTGGCAAATATAAATATATCTTTTATACACCTGTCATAAGAAGTTCCACACAATAAACACTCAACTGATAATGGTTTAATAAAACTAAGATCCACAAATAAATATAAAAAAAATTTGATTTCCGTAGGATTAATATCAAATCTGCTATTACTTAAATTACTTTATTGGGGCCAAAATCAACAGTTAGCGCAGCACACGCTCTAGAAAAGGTTCCTATGGCTATAAACAATCAAGCGAATATCAAGTGTATAATCAAGTGAGTACAAAAAGTCTCCTTCACAGCAATGTGCCAGGTCAATAGTCGACCAATTTTTTTAATTTTGGTGGTGCCGAGATGACGACGCGTCCTCGATTTGACGAACCACTGTTGCCGCTGCCACCATGGCCGTAATCCGCCTCTCGGTCGCGATCACGTCCCCGCGTCCGCTCGTTTTGCTGCTGCTGCTGATACTGCTGCCTGTATCGTTCCCGCTCTCGATTTCGATCCATGCTGCGGTCCCGTTGCCTCCTTCGCCGGGACTGACTGCGCCGACTGCGTGAACGACGGCGATCCCGACTGCCACTGCGCCGGCGGCTGTGGGAGCGACGTTTTCGTTCCACGCGACTTCCGCTCCTGGACCTGGAACGTTGCCTCCGGTTGTACCTGGGACTGGGCGTTCTTGTCCGTCGTCTACGTTCCGTTCGGCTGCTGCTCCGCCTGCTTTGTGGATCCGGGGGAGGAGTCCGCCGGCGACTTGGCGATCTGCTTCGACTTCGCCGGGTAGAGGACTTGGCCAGCTGGCTTTCCGAAGCCACCGATTCCGCCTCGCTGCCGGAGAGCTTTCCGCTGGATGGTGTACCGTATTTGTGGCGTAGTTCGCGACGCCTGTGAATATGGTGATGTGAGAGGACTGGCCGCCAGAGCCACCCACACCCACGATACTCACCTCCGACGCAGCTTAAGCGCCAGCTCTCGCATTTCATCCTCCCGCTCCTGTTGCTGCAGTCGCTCTCGTTCCGTTTTCTCAATCTCCGCCCGCTTGTCAGCTTTATCTGCAATAAATTCGCACATTAGTAATTGGCTCCGAAGAGTTAAAAAAGGCTCTTGGTGAACATCACACTACACTCCGGGTGGCTTACATTGCCGATTCAGTAGGTTTTGCATTTTCCGCTTAAGCCGCTCGCGCAGATTGGGTCGACCTCCACTGCTCGGATGTCCAGAGCCCTGTAAAGGTCACAATGTAGATATTTAGCAAGCTCGAAACGAGCATAAGATATGAAGGGGAGCAGGGGCGGGCTGTCGAAAGTGTGGTGGGTAGTTGGGATCGGTCAATACGTCCACGATCTGCCGTCAGTTATTAATTTCCACAGACTATCTATTGGGACAAACAATGATCGGCCACCAAAGTGTAAAATGCCAATGCATACGAATTGCTAAACAATAGTGTTAAAAGAAATATTTATAATATATAAATATTTTTTTATATACATAGATGTGTAGCCGAATATAATTTCCATATGTGTGTCGTTATTAATTTTGTTATTATAAGGACATATATAATTATGTGTTTAATTGGTGTAATCTTCCTATCATTGGGACCATCGTCTGGCTTTTTTGTTAGAAGCTAGAAAGGGAATGTTTGAGCCTCACGAATAATTAATATTAAACTAATTTATCCAAGTTATCTAAATGCACCTTAGGCTAGCTCTATTCAGGAAAGCCCGTACTGGAGGGAGTTAAGTGTCTGCTAGCAAGAAGTACTTGGATCGACTCTTGATACCGATGACTATTTCTACGCAGAGCTCACAAGATTGAGTCACGTTTAAGAAATCAAAACGCAATCGAGAGGACGCCTTAACTTGGCGACCTTCCTCGGTTATAAAAATAAAAGTTCGCTTTAGATGTTCCACATGGCAACAAACAAAAGAAGACGCGGATAAACACGATCTAAGAGATCCTCACTATTGTGATTATCAAGGGGTTGTAAATGCATTTCTTGATTGCATTGGCATTAAAAAAAATAAATACACGGAAAACAATGCATCAGGGGAACACGACAGGCAGGGATTGTAGCGTCACTAGTCGGGGGATGGAACGAGAACATGGTGCTGGTGTGGTCAAAATATTGCTCATTGGCTTGAATTGCGGATGGCGGATAGCGGAAGGCTGAGACGTGAATTTTGTGGTGTACTCCAGTTGGGTGGGGCATGAGACATTTGGCTTTGCTTACTGACTTTGGTTTCGGTAGCAGAACTATATTTGCCTGTTTGATTACCCGTGCTGCTCGACGAAGAGATTGCCGGCTGGAGAGCATGGGAGCGCTCTGACCTGAAACAGAGAGGTCACAGCATTAGAGACTGGTACGACCACCATCTTGGGCGGAACACTCTTTGGCGGTTCTACTTTACCACTCGCTGCATCACAAACTTACGCAGTATCCACTTCCATTTCATCGGAATCCTCAGCTCGCTTGCCCAACTGTTGCTGCTGCAGATCCTCGTTGTCGCTGGCCTCGCTAGCCTCTGCTCCCGACGACGAGGACGAAGTATCATTTGCTCTCTTCCTCCCGTAGTAACGTTTCAGTGGCGGTGGTGGTGGCTCCACCACCTGCTGCTGCACAGCAGCTGGAGCACTTGCTGTCACCGATTGGCTCATGTTAAGAACTCGCGAAGGTAAGGGATAGCTAATCATGGGAGGCACAGCTTTGGCCAGAGGCGCCTGCTGCTGTTGCTGGAGCATCTTTACTGTAGATGTGGTCGTAGTAGTTGTGGTGCTGAGGCAATAACCGCCCACTGTTGATGCAGACAAGGGAGTGACCTTCTTCTTGGAGTGCGAGCGGGAACGACTCTTCCGCCTATAGGAGCTGCCACTGGAGCTGCGCGAGGAGTACGAGTAGCGCTTTCTGGACCGCTTGTAGCTAGGGCTGCGCGACTTGTAGCGCTTCCAAGAGCTAGAGCGCGAGCGGGTACGAGACCTAGATCTAGACCTAGTGCGGGATCTGGATCTTGACCTTGACCTGGATCTAGACCTCGATCTCGAGTAGAATCTGCGCCGGCGACGCGATCGAGTCCTGCTTCTTCTGTGGTAGCTACGACTCCGTCGACTTCTTCTTCGACTGGCACTGCGACTTCTGGAGGCAGAGGCACTCCTTGACCGGGAGCGGGACCGGGAGTACGAACGAGAGCGACGCCTGTTGCGTTTTGCCGACTCGTTCATTATCTTTAATTTGTCCAGGTTGTCCTTAACCTTTTGGGCATACGAAACCGAGGCGGCGGCAGCCGCCATTGCCGCTCCGCTGCTGGCATTAATGCAGGACTCACCCAACGTCATGCCGGGCTTCGTTAGGTTGATGGTGATCTTGGAATGCGGCTGCATCTCGTCCTCGCCACCAAATGAGGTAATGTAGGTGATCTTTTCAGGGCCCGCGTCAGCAGGCGAAGGCGACCTCGAGTCGCTGTCTTCCTCTTTGTCCTTATCGTTGCCCTTGGCGCCGGCCTTCTTGTCCTTGTCCTCCTTGGCTGCGTAGCTCGGCGGACTGAAGGGCCTATTGGCGATTCTCCGCTCTTTTTGTGCCCGGCGCTCGCGGCGCGACTTGCGTCCGCTTAGGAGCATCTTTTCCTGCTCCTCTTCGCGAGCGATACGCAAGGCATCCGCCTCGTCCGCATCCTTGGTCAAATGCGAGAAGAAGTCGTTGCTCTTCATTCCGTAATTTCGCCCGCAGGCGTTAAGCTCGTGGGCCTGGGCGGTGTCCAGCTTACCAATATCAATGGACACGTCCATATCGATGTCCGAATCGGATTCGTCGGAGCCCTCGCCCTTGTCGCCCTTGGCAATCACTGCTGGTGCTGCTGCAGAACAGCCTCCCACACTTGCCGCCGAACTGGCCGCTCCAAAGGGTTGAGGACCAATGGTGGCTGCATCACCGGCATCATCGTACGAGTAGCCAATAGTGGCTCCTCCCGATTTTTGCTTCTTTTTAGCCAGATTGCGTTCCGCCTCCAGCTGGGCATTAGCTCCAAACTGCTCCTCCAGGTAAAGCTGGTGCAGAAACTTGTCCTCGCTGACATTTAGGAAATCGTTTTGAGCCAGGATACGGTAGCGCTCATAGTTCAGCTGCCGCTCCTCGACGGTGAGGTCTGAATCCGCTTCTGCTCCTTCGCCACCACCCTTGGTTACAGCCGGGATATGGTCCAGATGAGCGCGCACATCGAAGCGGTCGATGAGATTATCCTGCTGACCCTGCCAAGGCACTCTGCAAGGGGGAGAAAGAACCTTTAGTCATCGCAGCCGACCCAAACCTGGAACGTAGAGGGTTTTAAGCTCCAACTCAATATCACTTGCATGATTGCGGCTCCATCGCCGGCGGCCGCCACCGCGGGGTCCAAATAGATTTTGCTACGCCGACCGTGCAGCTGCAGGAACTGCGTGGGATCCGCCTGGATCTTGTCGTAAAAGTACTGACGCCGCTCCGCCCGCTTGCGGTAGTCCACGATCAGGCCGCGGATCTTGCGCTCCTGCTTGCGCGCCTCGTGCCACATGTTGCTCCGTGCTGTGCCGACTGCCCAATGAGTAGCCTTCACCACTCACAATGTCCTCACACACCCGGCAAATCGAGGTCCTGTTCCGATTCCTTCGTCTGCTTCGTTTCGTTTCGATTTTTTTTGGGGAGTGTGTCTGTAGAGTGACCGCGCCAGCAGAAAGCGTAAATACCGGAAACTATCAGAGAATGCAATGAAAACCGACTTCCTTGTTCACTGATAATTAAATATTATTTATATTGTTTTTATTTTATTTTCGCATTATGTATTTTATATTTGAGTTATGTGTACACGCCTGCGTGACACACACACAAATTTGATCTTACTTTATCCTTTCGATATGTAAAATATTCGTTATAATTTGTTTGGTCCAGCACAAGAATTCAAAATCACTTGGAGTTCATTAAAGTTCTTCTCATAATACTCATAAACATATTATTTTTTAAATCGCCTTTAAATAGGTGTTTGACTATTTTACGATCAAGTGTCCGTTATTTTTTCTTGCTGTTGGCAACGTCGCTGAGCCTGCGCCTTATCGGTGGTGGAAACAGGACAACAAAGGGACAATAAATAACAAGCCAAACTGGAATGGGCCACAACACAACAATTGTCTCTCGCCGCCTTTAGCGGCATCGATTTTGAGGGGGAACACATCCACAGCTACATTCGCAGGACACTCACGGGGATTTGCGTGTGCGGAAGGAAGCGGCGCAGGAACGGAAGCGAAGGCAGAACGAGTCTAGCTCGTTTTGCGGATCCAGTTTTGATGTCCTCTGACAGACGCTTCTACTTCGCAGCGGACCTCGGATATAATGCCACAGCCGAAGTGGAGGACAATGAGGGCGGCGGACCGTATCCGTCCCTCTGCAAGGATAGGATCGAGGACAAGGGAAACAACAACGAGGCGAATGTGGCAGTGGAAGCGGACAAAGACGACCAGGACCAGGATCCGGACGACTCCGAATTTCTGCAGGAAGTGCCCTATTCGTCAAGCAGCATCGATCGCAGCTCGGTGGGCTCCATCCCATGGGCCGACGACGCAATTAAGAAGAACTTGCTGGACTGGGAGCGGGTGGAGCGACTACTGAGTGGGGAGGAACCGCTACCGGAGCAGGAGCCGGAGCTGAGCAACGAGATAGCCGACTGGCAGCGCAAGTTCCCCAGCTTGCTGGGACGTAGGACGCGTTCTTTGCGTCACCACAGTTTCGATAGCCAGGCGAGGGAGGAGATAGACTCGATATCCAATCTCAGGCTTAACTCCCTGGACGACGAAGATGATGAGGAGGCGGAGGATGGATTCCTTACGCCCACGGCCGAGCGGCATCATCAGCCTGTATCCCGCCCGTATTTGCGTCCTAACCAAAAGAAGCTAGTGGATCTGCTCGATAGAGATCTGCGTGTCACCTCCGTCTCGGTAAAACTGCTCAAACGACAACGCAGCCAACAGCACCAACCTCAGATGCCGATCTCGGCCACGACGCAGTCCTCGGCCCGCCTACGGATGCCGCCCATTCTTAATGTGCTGGACACCAACCGGCGCTTCAGGGGATTGCTCAACAACCGTAGCTTTGTTCAGCTTACCCAGGTGCAGCAAAAGGAGCAGCAACAGCACCAGGCCAAGTCCGCTGTCCTGCCCAACCAAGGAAATCGCTCCGCCTGGCACATGCCCATGACCGCCAGTCGCTTCTTTAATAACAAAAATGCGATTGTGCTGCCCTCACTCAATCTGGGCCGGCATAGGGAGCTGGCCACCACCACGGCCACGTCCAGCCAGAGCAACTCCAGTGGCGTCGGCGGGCACAACAGTCACAGCCACAGCAACAGTTCCTCCTCCCGCTCAACGCTGCATCCCTTCGGACAGGCCAGCGTCTCGAGCAACACACCATCGACGGGGCGGTCCATATCGGCGGCTGTGCATCATCCGCGCTCCGAGTTCGCGCCAAGCAGTGCCTTCTACATACCCTATAGTGCCTCGAAATTCAAAGCCTTCAAGTAACCTCAAACAATAAAACTGAAAGAAATGGATCCATGAGGGGCTATTTTTGGGAATGGGATTAAAGTGGGGCTAGAGATCTAGGCTCTACATAAAGGTTTCCCAGAAATTTAAAAGAATTTACCTTTAGATGATAAAATAAAACATTAATTCATTTTTAAAAGTTAATACATTTATTTTTCTTGCCAAAATACGCTTACAAAAATAAATATGTTACCTTTACACCGACAGTGCTTATTCCAAGCAGAATTAAATATCTATACATGACCCATATACTTTCTTAATTATAAGGATTCCACCCATTCCACTACAAGCCCATGTTGTCTAGCCGCAGACGTCCATCGTGCTCGGTGAGGTAAAGGGTGTCCGCCAGGCACTGCTCCGTAATCAACTCCTCAACGCGATCGTGCATCTGACCAAAATAAACATCAATTAATTATAGTTTTTACAGATTTAACATAAAATATCGTACTCCTTTTGCCTTGTGCTCGATGAGGACTTCGGGATACTTAAAGGCGGGTCCAAAGTTTACGCTGACAGTGGCGCTCTTGTGAATCGAAATGGCCGGAAAGTAGCAGCCGGCGTAGATATCCTCGAATGCCACTCCCTGCGACTGGCCGTTCTTGAAAAATTCAATGCGGCTGCCCTGCAGGATGTGCAGATTCTTAAGCGTCTCGGTGATCTTGTCCTTGTCCTCGTAGTACAAATGCGACTTGAACTTGACCAGCGGCTGTGAAAGATGCAACAGATAATGAATGCGCACTTAGGGTTGCTTTGTAAAAGGGAATAACAATGAGAAATCAAAGGGTTGGGACATAATCTACATTCTATTAAAGGGGGGATTTCCGGGTTAATTAGCGAGTTTGACCCTTATGCGCTCCTAAATGAGCAAGCTAGCAAGTTAAATATGTAGTTTATTTCTTCTCACCCGATCTTTGAATGTGTTGGGAAGATAATCCAGTGCCGACTCCTCGGGCAGTTCAATCAGGAACCCAAGGGTGTCCCCCTCTACGTATGCATCGCTGTAGTGCTTGCCGTGGCTCTCTGTGAACTTGGTGCCCTTGCGGGATCGCCAGGAGTAGCCAAACTTGTCGTATCCCAGCGGTGCTTGCAAGTTGCCATACTCCCTGCCCCAGCCCAGACGAGTGGCAGCTCCCTCAGGCATCTCCTCGATGGTGATCTCGTAGTACCAGCAGCCTCGATTGACAGCTGCGTAATGATTTTCGATTATAAGGGTTTTCTCTGAGAGTATATAATAATAATTCCTTACAATGGGTGGCTCGCACCATGCAGTAGCCCCGCTCTCCAGTTACCGCTAGACGATCCTCGCTGATCTTTAGCTGCGGCGCTCGGTCGTGCAGTGCCAGGAGCACGGAATGGGGCACCAGGGTACGGTACAACCAGCCCGGAATGGGTTTACCGGCCCAGTCGGAGCTTTCGTCAAACTCCTGCCGGAAGGGAGCGTGCGGATCGGGCTCGGCTAGTATGTAGCGGTAGCCATCCTTGTTAAAGGGGTGCTCCAGCGGATAGCCGTGCGGCGGCAGCTTTACATTGGCTGTGATGTCAGAACTAGGGCGACCCTTCTTGCCCGTGGGGCCGGAGTCCGTACCGGGGAACTTGCGCTTCTGCCTATTGTTCTTGGCAAGGGCAGCTGGAGAGAAAAAAAATGGGAGGAGCATTAGTTACCAGCTATATAGGTGACTGGGCAAAGTTCGAGGCGGAGGTTCCCTTAGAGGGCCGCTTACACTCCTCTTCCGGAAACGATGACGCCATGACAGGACACAAATGGGCGGCCACCGGAGCCAGGAGAGTTCCTATTGCGCCGCGCTCAAAATCAAATCAAATCAAAATCAATTCCACCGAGTACGCACACATCTAAACCCAGTAGACCCCCAACACACACACACACACACACGGGCCTACAACAGTGATGTCCGGAGCGTAACTATTTATTTATTCGTATTCGTATTTGTTAGTAATGAATGAGCCAAGTTGCGTTGAGCGCTTCTGCCAGCCCCACCCCGCCCACAATCTGACTACGTGGGGCTGCCAGATGTGCTCTCTTTGCTCGCTCTCTTCCCCTGCCAGAGTGCATGTGTGTGTGTGTACGATCCCCTTTCCGCTTGCTTGCTTTGCCAAACAGCACCGAACAAGCCTGCGAAACGGAGCTGCGGATTGGGAGAGCCAGATTTTTTTTGTTTGCGGAGAGTGTGCGAAGCAGAACGGCTGATAAATAGGCAGAGGAAAACCTAAATATTCGCCAAGCGGAGGGTCAGCCGACCACTGTGCGAAAGTCAGCTGGGCGACCAGTGTTGCCAATTTTGCCGGTTGATATGCGCGGCCAAGATGTTAGCACCACTTTAATTATTCACGTTATAAAACTAAAATTACTCCTGCCTAATCCTTAATCTCATCTCTCTCCCCTTGGACTCACCTTGGGTGTAGCCATCGTCGGTCAGCCGGAGAGCGCCACTCTTGCTCATGCTCTCATAGTTGGGCTTAATGATCCGCAGATCCTGGTGGAATAGCCCGTACATAGAGCCGTGCTCGGAGTGCTCCTCGTAGGTAAACAGCGTCTGAACATCCTTGACCAGTGACCGTTGCACGGTGCTGTACCAAGACTGAGTCAGCCTCCGGGGCATCGTGGTCATGGCCTCCCAGTACTGCTCGATGTAGGGAATAATCTCCTTGTCCTTGCTGAACTGGGTCTGTCGCTTGCCCTCCCGGGAAGCAGCTTGTTGCATATTGGCGATGGCGCAGTGACACATCTGGGAAATGGCTGAAAGATATAGAAGTGAATTAATTTTTAAAAGAATAGCAGATAACAGGTTACTTCGATGTCACTTACTGGCCTGGCTTTTGCGGAAGCTCTCCAGCCCAGTGGCCGAGCAGTTCTTGCAGACGAACACGTAATTGGTGATGAAGGGCAGCAGCTTGCCCTTGCCCAGCTGGTAGGAGACGCACGACTCGTGCACCCAGCGCGCACAGGTAGCGCAGAGCAGCTCCACAATATTCAGGTTGCGCTCCTTCCCGCTAAAAACAACAGCGGCTTATCAGTGTGAGAAGCAAACAAAGCAAGCCAAGCATCTCCCCTCCTCACCAGTAACAAACGCCGGCGGCGGAACGCGTCTCCTGGGATTTCTCCTCCTCGGCATTGAAGTTTACCTCAGAGCTGGACTCCGCGGGCGAGCTGGTCTCCATCGGGATCTCCTCCATGGCAGTGGTGGGCGAGCGCGATGGCTTTTCAGTCAGTAAACAGCATGTAAACAAAATTTTTCGCCGGCGGATTATTGGCTGCGTGGGCAGTGTGACTGTTTGCAAGAACACATGGCACGAGCCGATAATACCACCATCGATAGCCGGCTGGTGATAGCCGATAGACGCAAACATTTCACTACACGGAGCGACAACTCTGTCGCTGCTGCCTCTTCGCTCCAACTCTGGCTCTTGCTTCGATTGTAATTGTACATATATACATATATATATTCGTACATATATATGTCAGAGTGTAGAATTATCATTTTTTTGTTGCCGAAAAACATTGTTTCGTGGTGAGAGCGAGGGCGCCATCCTAAATGGCATTGCACGACCGCCGGGAGCGAGCCGAGCAAACAACGAATACCACCGCGTCCCAGTGTACGAGACTCCGCCAGCGCCTGCGACGACTCGGCCAGCGATTCCCCGTCTAGAGTCTTGACTCCTAGACAGCGCGGAGTCCTGCACGTACACCGACCCGACTCGATCCGTTTCCAACGAAGCGCGCGTGCCGCCATCGGAGCACCATGTGCGAGGTGTGCGCCGACTTCCAGAATCTCCTTGAGCTGTGTAAGTGAAAATCGCCAATCGGCAAGTGTCCCGCATTCACAACCCCCCTCTTATTCCCCCTTTTCTCTTTCCTTTTCTTTTCTCCTTGCTCCGCTTGCAGACGAGGTGCGCGTGGCCAGCTCAGATCTGAAATTCCAGCTGCTGCTGAAGAGCGAGATCGAGACGACGTTCAACTACATCCAGTCCTGGCCGCAGCGCCAGTGCATGTGTTTGTACCGGGACAGCAAGAACTACGATCGGTTTAATCTGGTGGTGCAGTCGCTCATCTGCCTAACAGTACAGCACTTGAAGCACATCGATCATCTCATTGACAACTACAAAAGACTCACGGCCAGCGCAGCCCAGGTGGTAGCTCAGGCGCAGCAGCAGCAGCGTGAAGAAGCAGATGCCCAGTCGGAGGCGACCAAGGATGCTGCCACTACCTCGGCTGCCACCGCCGCTGGCTCTGCCGCTGGTCAGGAGGAGGCCAAGAAGGAGGAACCGGCCGGCATCGAGGAATCCCAGGGTTCGGGCGATGGACCGGCCAAAAAGCCGCATACCCCAGTGGGTCCCAGCACCCCACCGCCACTGCCGCCGTCGGCAACACACAAACCCCACCTGCAGTACACCGAGGAGCCATGGATCCTGCCCGAGGTTGAGAAACTGCTGGTGCTAGTGTCCAAGGTGTTTCTCCTCAACTTCCCGCTGTACATTGCCCATAAACATGGCATGCACTCGCGCCTTGACGACCTGCAGGCGGAGGAGGCGCACCACCTGGCCCTCATCTGCGATCTGCACGACAACGACCTGCCCATCTACCTGCTGCGCAACGTGAGCCTCTTCTGCAACTCGGGGGGCTTTGGGGCCATGTCGCTGTGCTTCGAGCACCCCGACCTGCCGGTGTCCACCGCGCACTCGATGACCGCCGCCATTTCGAACGTGAAACTCTGGCTGAATTACCACTGCAATACGCAGCTATTTGTGCCGCTGCGCAGTCGCATCCTGCAGTACATGTGCAAGCTCTCGGACCAAAGCTTACGCTCCGCCGCCACCCGTGCTATGGCAGACTTTGTGTGGTCCTCGATGCGCGATCCCCTGGATGTGACCGTCAACTTTGATACCGAGGGTCTGGCCCTGGCCTTTAAGTACTTTACATCAACGACGCTGACCATGCGGCTGGCAGGTAGGTTCCCTCCCTCTTGCTCAAAAAGAAGAAGCTAATAAGTAAATCCAAAATTATCCTACAAATTGCAGGTATGGCCCAGATCAACGCGCACATCAACCTCTTCAACGAGATCTGCACCACGGAGACGGTGAACGAGGTGGAATTATTTGGCCAGCGCATTGCCAATTGGCTGACGGAGAACCACATTGTACAGCACCTGTTTGGTCCGAATCTGCATGTGGAAATCGTGAAGCAGGCGCACGTTCTGCTCAATTTCCTGGCAGTGGAAAACCAGATCTCCGAAGAAGATATCAAGCTCATCTGGCAGGCCACACAACTAAAGCACTGTTCCAAGACGATCTACGACATCCTGCCCTCGCTGGTTAAAAATTTGGCACCGCGTCCGGCCATGCACCTTTACTCGCTGCTCTGCCGCATGGATCCCAAGGAGCACACCGAGCAGAGCATCTACATTGCATCGGCTCTGACCAAGCAGCTGTGGTCCCGAGACTGCTCGCGCAGTCAGATAAACCTGATGCAAGACCACCTGCTGGGTTCCAATGTCACCGCCTCGAGCTCTGACAGCGGCAGCATCGAGGGCAGCAATACGGAAGACGACCATGTCGCCGACGACAGCAGCATTGCAAGCGGCGGTGGCGGTGGAGTTGTTGGCCAAAAGAGTCCCATAGATGGTGTTACGCCGTGCAAGCAGGCGCGTCATAGGCGACACATTTGCGACCCCACCACTGAGAAGGGCAACCCTTTGGGAGCTGAGGACATGGCCAAGGTCGACATGGTGTACGTAAAAGCTTGTTCTTGAAATGCACCATTTTTTACTTATCTTTTTCTCAAACCCCACCAGAAACAACCGCATCGTAAATATCATCGACAACACCAGCAGCGAGGAGGAGCTGCAGTCGCGGGCCGCTCTGGAACTTCAGCTGCATCGCAGCCGGAAAAAGACGAGCAACAAGCGTCGCCGCCAAAAGGCTAGCAAGCAGCTGATGCTGCCACACGAGCTGGTGGAGATCTGGGACGGAGCCGAGGATGTCCCTAGCAGCGACGAAGCAGATGCCGACGGCGATGGTGACGGCGAGGGTGAGCTCCTGGCAGACAGCGACGATTGCAGCGACGGAGCAGCCAGCCAGCTGGTGCCGGACGCTGTCCTCAAGCATCTCCAAGGCGAGGGACCTTACATCCGAGCCATAGAAACCAACATAAGTGAACTGCTCAGCGGTGCCGAGAACGACGGCAGTTACTCCTCCCCCATGAGCAATAAGTCGGAGAAAAACCTGGCCGACTTCGATGACGAGGACGTCTCGCCCTGCGAAGAGGAGCTAGCCCAGTTGGTGAGCTCCCGCGCCAATTGCCGGGATGTTCCGCCAGCCTTTGCCGCCGCGGCTGCCGCCATGATGGTGGCCCAGTCGGCCATGGCATTGCAAAAATCCGGGGATTCAAATGTGGCGGCTGCTGCTGCTGCCGTAGCCGCTGCTGCGGCGGCCACAGGCAATGCCCAGCAGACGTTGGCGGCCATGAACCGTCAGGCGAGTGTAGCAGCTGCTGCAGCCGCCGCCGTGGCTGTGGCTGCTGCAGCTAAGGCTAAGTCGGACTCGGACGTGGATCTGCTGGAAGTGAGCCCCCCCTCGGGCAAGCAGCACCAATCGCCCAAGGCGAGTCAGATCAACGCCATGACGGTGCAGCCCTCCTTCAAGCTGAACGATGTGTGCCAGCCGGGAAACACGCTGCTTTGGGATCTGCTTCAGGACAATAAAATCGTGAGTCTCGTGTTAAGTTCCCTAGATTTTAGCTAATGTTTTGTCTTTAGGGTCAACTGGGTGAGTCTCTGGCCTTAGAGGCGGAGAAGGCCCTGGCCACGCTCCTGTGCTTCAGTATGGATCGCCAGCTGCGGACCAAGTTCATCGAAGGATGTCTGTATAATGTGGCCAATAACAGGAGCGTCATAGTCAGCCTACGCCTGCTGCCCAAGCTGTTCGCCTCGTTTCAACAGTTCCGACCGTCGGATACGCATTCGATGACCCTTTGGGCGGAGCGCAATCACCGCATGATGCAGTGCTTCTTCAACAACATCCGCTACTATGCGCGCCGTCATGCCGAGCAACTGGCAACGCAGAATGGCGAACAGCCGCCACAGCAGCAGATGTACTCGCACAAGACCCAGGTCTCCGTGCGGCTGCAGTTCCTGTCCTCGATCTTCTCGTCTGTGGGCTCGCCCAAGAGCTTCCGTCTGACACTGGATCAACTAGACGCGCTGTGGGAGTGGCTGGCCCACGATCCGGAGTGCGCCGACTGCTACTTTTCGTGGCTGCAGGCCCAGGCCAAGGGTGGCGACCAGCACGCCCTCGGTCTCGAGGCATTGCAGCATTTGTATCTGAAGAAACTGCCGGAGCTGCGGCCCGAGGAGTTTTCCATGGTGGCGCTGGGTCTTTTCCAGCAATTGTGCAGCTTTGCTCGCATTGCTATGGCCGAGTACGACAAGCACAGCGAGCAGATCTCGTCTAGCGCCAGCGCCGTTGGTATGTACCACCTGTGGAAGATAGCCCTGCGCGCCCAGAGCAACGAGGTCTCGCTAGCGGCTATCCAGTACATCAACATGTATTACATGGGCCAGCAGCTGCGCCTGGAGAAGGAGTTCGTCTCGCAGTGCATGGACAACCTGGTCCAGACGGCCACAGCCCTGGAGAGGTGAGCAGAAGACTCCTTAAAGGGATGGGGCTCCAGCAGGAGTTATATTTTTCACCTTTCTTCTTCTAGCATGGACGATGAGAACGCTCTGATGCGGGTGCAGCGTGGCTTGCTCCTGTTGAACACTCACCTGGATACGTTTCGGCGTCGCTATGCCTTCCATCTCCGCCGCTGGGCCATCGAGGGCAAGGGCATTGGCTCGCACAGCAACCTGAAGAATGAGGGAGCGGGCCCACCGCTACGAATCGTCCTGCAGCAGGCTGGGCTCTCCGAGAAGAGCCTTCTGCAGATGCACGCCTGCGATTTGATCGCTGACCTCAAGGCGGAGGTGTCCAAATGGTGGGAGAGCCTGCAAACGGGTCTGGTAGCTCCGGTGCTCGGTCTCTTGCTTAGCGATGGACCGCTGCGCATCATCACACAGGGCCAGGAGCTGACCTCGGACTATGATGAACGGAGCCTCGGGGATGCTGGCTTCAAGGATAACCAGATTGTCTACGTATCGCTGGGAGGACGTGGCGCCAGGCGAAAGGAATCGAACCTGGAGCACCCGTCGATGCTACCGCCACCGCCCAAGGAGTGCCTGCCTACGGTGCTACTGCTGCAACCGAAGTATTTCGAGAAACTATTCTGCCTGATGCAGACCCTGGGCGACATGAAGCCCCAAGTCTCAGCCGTAAATCTCCAGCACCACACCAAGGCCCAGCTGCTCTCGCGTCGCGTGTGGGACATCCTGGCCATGCTGCCCACCAATCCGCACATTCTGGACGCCTTTAAAAGCCTCGTAGGGGATCTCAACGAACTGGAGCAGCTGGACGCTGCAGGGGAGGAGGAACAATTGGCCTCCAAGCGCAAGCAGATAAAGCAAAAGTTCAAGGACCTCCTCGATCCGAACAATTTGCAGAAATTCATGTATTCCCTGCACATTGTGGAGAGCCTGGCTCTCAGTAGCTCCCGGCGTGGCGGCGAGTCCAATGGCAGCCTGGCCATCGGGCATTCTCCGGAGCAAATTCGCGTGAAGAAGTCCTCGATGGGCAGGCGACGAAACAGCAACGAGCAGCAGCCACCGCCGCCCTCTACGCCAGATGCCAAGCAGGGCAAGGAGCAAGGCGAACTAGAAGCCGCGCTGACACCCACGCCCACACCTGGCCAGCAGGATACGGAAACGGAGGCCAGCAGCAGCAGCGGCGGTGACAAGGAGAACCAACCGAAACAGCACAGTAAGCGACAGAAGAAGGGCGACGGCTTCGAGCAGCCGGAAAAAGAACGGCCACTGGGCTGCTCCACGCCACCGTCCCCATCCCCGGCGCCACCTCCGCCACCGCTAGCCGCGATGGATAGAGGCGACAATAAGTGGAGCGAGGCGTTCGTCAAGTGCGGCGGCCTCCGACACCTCTACGAGATCTTCAGCGGCGGCCAATTGCAGCAAAGCGCTCATCCCAAGGAATTGGCTTTGAACGAATGGCGCCACGACTGCTTGGCCAGTCTGCTTCGCATCATTTGGCTCCTGGGATTCGAGGAGCTGCACTCGCCAGATGTGCACGTTCTGATGTCTCGGCCATACTCCTTTATGCTGCAGCTGATGGAGGTGCCGGAGTGCCTGGCCCGCCTCTCGTCAATCCTCAACGACGAAGTTCACCAGCAGCAGCAAGTGACCTCAGCCAGCTCTCTGGTCTTTCCCTACCAGTTTCATCAGCTGCGGACTGGCTTCTGGGGCCGGGCCCAACTCATCCAGTTTGCCATGAACATTCTGGTGAGCTTTGTGCACGCCTCGGCGGAGGCTAGAAGGCTACTTTGGGCTCAGGCCGATGGCGATCACTGCCGCTGGCTGCAAAAGTTCATCCTGGAGGATCCAGAGCCGGCCGTGCGGCGGGAAATCTGCGCCGGCCTATATCGCATTTGTCTGGGCCATGCGCACAGCTTTCGCCTTCTTCTGGCCCCGCTGCTGCACAAGCTGATTGCGCTATTGCCCTTGGCCGAGCAGATGAGCTCGGGTGCCCAGCACACGCAGTTCCTGCTATCCGAGGAGGGCAAGGAGCCGTACGGACCTGCCTGCCGGGACTACTTCTGGCTGTTGGCTCGACTTGTGGATACCCTTTCGCCGGAAATGGTGGCGGAGGAGCACATTGACATCAAAATGCTGTGTGAAAGCATCTCGCAGAGCATTCTTACGCGGGACTACTTTGAGCTGCGCCACGGCTTTCAGGACGACGGACTGGTGGGCCTGCTGAACCTCATGTCCAACCTGATCAAGTACGACACCACCTTTAAGTACACGCCCAAGGCGCTGTCCTTCATCGAGCAACTGATCGGTTTCCTGTTCGACATGCCCTCGCCGGCGGATCGCCAGAAGCCCAAATGCAAGTCGGGCACTTCTCGTGCGGCCGCCTACGATCTGCTGGTGGAGCTATCCCGAGGCTGCGCCACTAACTACGCCTATCTACACGGACGCCTTCTGGCACAGCACAAGTCCGGACCCAAGCAGCCATATCCTTGGGATTATTGGCCACGCGACGAAGGGCGCTCCGAATGCGGCTATGTGGGACTGACCAACCTTGGCGCCACCTGCTACATGGCCTCTTGTGTCCAGCACCTGTATATGATGCCGCAGGCAAGGGCGGCCATACTGCGGGTCCCCCAGCTCGGCGCCCAGAAGCACGGACCCACGCTGCTAGAGCTTCAAAGGATGTTCGCCTACTTGCTGGAATCCGAACGAAAGGCTTACAACCCGCGCAGCTTCTGCCGTGTGTACCAGATGGACCACCAGCCGCTGAACACGGGCGAGCAAAAGGACATGGCGGAGTTCTTCATCGATTTGGTGTCCAAGCTGGAAGAGATGACGCCCGATCTGAAGCACCTGGTCAAGAGGCTGTTCTCCGGCACTCTGAGCAACAATGTCGTGTCCCTGGACTGCGGCCATGTCTCCCGCACCGCCGAGGAGTTTTATACGGTGCGCTGTCAGGTGGCGGACATGCGCAACCTGCAGGAATCCCTGGATGAGGTTACCGTGAAGGACACACTGGAGGGCGACAACATGTACACATGCTCCCAGTGCGGCAAGAAGGTGCGAGCTGAGAAGAGGGCCTGTTTCAAGAAGCTTCCCCAGATCCTGTGCTTTAACACCATGCGATACACCTTCAACATGGTCACCATGCTCAAGGAGAAGGTCAACACTCACTTCTCCTTCCCGCTGCGGCTGAACATGTGCCACTACGTGGAGAAGACCCTAATGCCGCAGCAATATAAGGAGGAGCGAGAAAAGCGGCAAAGGGAACGGGAGAACGATGAAGCAGAGACGGGCAGAGGTGATGAAAACGACAACGAAAAGGCAGAGGCATCGCTGGATGCGGACATTGAGGAGTGCTACGAGTGAGTGCTGTACAAATTTTACCTGTTACTTTGTTTCATGTGGGTACACCTCTTCAGGTATGAGTTGGTAGGCGTCACCGTGCACACGGGCACTGCGGATGGCGGCCACTACTACAGTTTCATCAAGGAGCGAACGAAGAACAGCTATCATCCGCACGAGCGTTGGTTCCTCTTCAACGACGCTGAGGTTAAGCCCTTCGATCCATCCCAGATAGCAGCCGAGTGCTTCGGTGGCGAGATGACGGTAAGTGTTGCAATGTTCCTTTCCCAAGCTTCAAGATCTCATGGCTTTTCCTATTGCAGAGTAAGACCTACGATTCGGTAACCGAGAAGTATTTAGACTTTAGCTTTGAAAAGACCAACTCCGCCTATATGCTGTTCTACGAGCGGCGCCTGCCGGAGCACCTGCAGCGTCGGCACTCCGAGCTGCTGGTCACTCCTACGCCCAGTCCCACCGTAGAGGAGAAATCGGAGGTCGAGGAGCCCACCAAGCTAGAAACTAGCACAGGCAGTGAGAGCAAGTCGGAGGTAGACGTGGAAGTGGACGTTGAGGAGAAAGAGGATAAGGAGGAGAAAGAGAAGGAAAATGAAAAGGAGCAGCCGGCTAAGGGAGACAACCAAATGGAGGCCAAGCCTAAGGAGGAAGATCTTAAGAAAAAAGAGTCACCAGCAGTGGGTGAAAGCGAAAAAAGTAAATTAGAGAAGGCGGATACAGCCGCGGAGAAGACGGACGAGATGAGCCAGGAGGACGTGGAGAAGCCAACAGCCAATTGTGATAATCATAAGCCAAGCAACAATAGCCACAACAAAGTCAGCAACGACCCGCAGCCCTCCACATCGAAGGCTGTCCAGAAGCTGCCACTATTTCGTCCATTGCTAAATAAAGAATTAGAGGATTGGATCTGGCAGGACAACCGCCAGTTCCTGCAGGATCGCAACATCTTCGAGCACACCTATTTCAAGTGAGTGAAAGCCCTAACTTGAGGCTTGAGAAACCTAATCAAACCTTGTGTCTTTTTCCCAGCTTTATGTGGCAGATCTGTGGCCACATACCCCAATCCTTAATATCGGAGTCGGACGTCACTTGCATGGCCGCCAAGCTGTCGGTGTCGTTCTTCATCGAGACCTTCATTCATGCCAAGGAAAAGGTGCGTTAATTCTTCTTAATTATAAACTCAATTATACAATATCGACAAAGCAATTTTTCTGTCAACTCTACTAATTCCATTATCCTAACATTTTGCATTTAGCCAACCATGGTACCCTGGGTGGAGCTTTTGACCAAGCAGTTCAATGCCAGTCAGGAGGCTTGCGAGTGGTTCCTCTCGCACATGTCGCTGGAGCCCTTTTGGCCCGTGCAGGTGCTCATCCAGTGCCCCAACCAGATGGTGCGACAAATGTTCCAGCGCCTGGTCATTCATGTCATCCAACGACTGCGGTAAGAGGAGTCAATAAACCATTTTTGTTCTTCCATTTATTACTTTTGCAATAGAGCCTCCCATGCGGACTTGTATCTGGATGTGGAAACGGATGAGGACGACAAGGAGCTGATAGGGCAGGCCTCGTGCGTGACCCGTTTCATCGGTTCGCTGATCTCGCTGCTTGAGCACGGAGCCCGATCTCACCTGCGCCACCTCTCTGAGTATTTTAGCCTGTTGTGCGAGTTCTCGCGCATGGGTGACGAGGAGGCCATGTTCCTGCTTCGCATTGGAGTACTGAAGAGCCTGGTGGACTTCTATTTGGGCAACAAGCAGACGGATAGCGTTAGTTGGATGCAAAGTAATCTTGGCTTGGGGTTCTGCTCAGCTGCAGTTCTTTTTACAGATCGACATCAGCTCGGACAACGAGGACAACTCATCGGACGAGGCGCTGTCGGTTGAAAAGATGCGGCCCGCTTCCCTGGACAAGATGATTGCCCTGTGCGCCAGCCTGGTAGAGAGATCGCGCGGCGCCGACTTTCGGTTGCGGCTGTCGCCCAAAGACTTCAGCGCGATTGCCGGCGGCAAGGTGATACTAAAAAAGCTGGAAAGCGTTGTCTATTCCATTTAGCCATACCACCAATCCATCAATCAAGCATCCCACCAATCAAGAAATTATGAACCTCACCAATCCACAACCTTAAAATCTGGAAAGCGTTGTCTATTCCGTTTAGCCATACCACCAATCAAGCATTCCACCAATCAAGCAATTAAGAACCTCACCAATCCACCAGAGTCCCAAAAAATTCAAGATATAAAACCAAAAGCATATTCCCTACTCCAAGCTTGTTCTCTTAGTTCATGTGTTAACAGTTTCGCATATATTTTGTAGGGATTTCCATTTTTGTATCAACAAATAAAGGACGGCATTAATCCGCACCAGACCAAGCATTTAATCCACGCCCTCTGCCGCTGGGACGAGCGGCTCGCCACGCAGATTATTGGCATGCTCTTCGCATCTGTGACCAAGCACACGGAATTGTGCGCCCCCTTTTTCAAGCTGCTCACCTTGCTCACCGAGACGCAGGCCGGCCCGGTGGGTCTGCCCTGCTTTACCCAGCTCATCCTGCCGCGCATGTGGGACGCGGCTGAGTACTGCCCGCAGTCTGTGCTCGATTGGCTGTCGCTGCAGGCCACCAAGAACAAGATCGCGCACACCTGGATTCTTCAATCCGCCGAACAGTGGCTGGAGCAGTTCCTGCTGGCCCATGACAACACGCGTGTGCGAAACGGTATGTGGTGTACTCTTTTCCCTCTCACCAATTGAGTAATATGTCGATGTCTCTGTTCCAGCTGCCGCCTTCCTGCTGGTCGCCCTGGTGCCCTCGCAGCCCTTCCGGGCCAACTTCCGAGCCCATTCGCAGCACAAGCTGCTGGCCCTAAATCCGCACAGCTATCGGTAAGTGACGCGGTGTCCCGGGAGCTGCTCAATGTCCAGTTTTGGCTTATATTTGACACTTCGCAGCGACATCAACAGCGATGCCCAGGTGGTGCTGCACCAGGTGATCACGCTGCTCCTGCGGTTGCTGCGACCCGCACGTGTCTATGCGGATATCGGATCCCACGGCACCACAAAGCTGACTGCCTACTTCAATCTGCTCAGCTATTGTATGGTTTCAAAGACTGAAAAACTAATGGCAAGTTTGGCAGCAGCTTCCCTTCCTCGCCCCAAAGTTTCCTGACTAAATGTGCGTTCGCCCTTTCAGATAGGTTCGTTCATGCGCTCCCTGTGGGAGCTGTTCCATCCACGGCTTTCAGAGCCGAGCGTGCCGGCCCATCACAACAAGCATGCTCTTCTGACCTTCTGGCACCATTCGCTGGTAGACTGTCCGGAGAACGCTGCCCAGGTGGCCAACTGCCCGGAAATTACGCGCAACATAGCATTTAATTATATACTGTAAGGGTTATTTCCCTTTATTGATGTGTCACCTGTATAATCTATGCAATTCCACCCACAGAGCCGACCATGACGATGCCGAGATAGTCACCTACAACCGATCCATGCTGCCCGCTTACTATGGCCTGCTGCGCTTGTGTTGCGAGCAGAGCCGCGCACTCACCCGCCAGCTGTCGCAGCACCAGAACTTGCAGTGGGCCTTCAAGAACATCACGCCGCATCCCACACAGTACGCGGCCGCCGTGGATGAGCTCTTCAAGCTGATGGCATTGTTCGCTACGCGCCATCCGGATGCCAGCGAGCAGGAGAAACTCGATGTCACCCAGTTCCGAAGGGCGGTGATCGTGTCCTACACCAGCAGCCTGGATGCGAGAGTCTCCTGGTCCACGTTGATAAGTGCGCTAAAGATACTTGGTAAGAGATCTTGTTACCCTTCCACCATGAATCCCCGTCAACGCTGACTTCTTGGTTTCCAGTGGATAACGAGGAAGACCGCACCATGGTGATCTTTAACGGCGGTATCGAGATGTGCTTCGAGGCGCTGCACACTCTACATTCCATGCATCACGAGGCCACCGCCTGCCATGTAGCCGGGGACCTATTCGACCTTTTGGGGGAACTTCTGCTTCTTCTGGCCACGTTACGCACGCGCACCGATAGTCCAGCACAGAAAAAGCAGCAGCAACAACAGCAGCAGCTAGAGCAGCAGTTGCAGCTACAACAACAGCAGATGCTGCAAAAGCAGCAGCAGCAGCAGTCCCAGAGCCAGACGCAGGCGCCACAAACGCCGCAGCAGAAGGAGAAACAGTTGCAACAGCAAATGCAACAGCACCTACAGCTGCAGCAGCTCCAGCAGATGCAGTTCCAGCAGCAACACTTCCTACGCCAGCAGCACCAGCACTCGGCTCTGGCCAAGGCCCTACCGGATGCGGTCAAGCGGCTAGCCACGCTGCTAAACACCTTCAACTCGCCGGAGATCAGCCGCATGGCCCTGGAGGTGCTCAAGGAGCTGGTGCGAAACACCAGCTTGGAGGCCATCGGCATACTAGCCCCCATCCTAATCAATTGCCATCTGTCTGTGGCGAATGCCCCCAATGCCATCGGACCCCTGGGACCGTACTTCCCCCGTCGTGGCGCTAAGCACTCGCCCTGGCCCCTCGGAGCCAAGAACTCGCCGCGTCCGCCGCGACCCATGGTCCAGATGTGCATTGCCCTAGCGGAGCTGACGCCACGTGGCCTGGATGCTGAGTACGACGCCCAGGTTGAGGCATTCTACAGGCCCTATCACGACTTTATCGATGTTATGATGCGCATGTGCGTCAACACGGGCACGCTGAACGACACGCTGGTTAAGCTGCAGTGCCTGGTGGCCATCGAGTCGACGCCGTTGCACTTCAACTACTTCCCCAAATTCTGGGTGGGCATTCACAACAATGCTCTGACGCACAAGTGAGTAATCCAAGTGATTCCTGTTATAAAATAAACCTGGCTGACGGACGCTTTTCCTACCTTCTTAGATACGTGGAGTTGCTGGTGAAGAACCAGTTGCTGGTTGAGTACTTGCACAATGTTCTTAGGGACGAGCGCAGCATGCTCAAGGATGCATGTGTGCGCGAGTTCCTGGAGCTGTACTACCACAAGGTGGCAGCCCAGCTACCAGTGGCACGCATGATCTACACCATCAACTATGGCATGCACTCTAAGGATGACATTGACGAGCTGTGCGGGGATCTGTTTGCCATTCGAATCATTGCCCAGGCCACTGGAGTGCCGGCTTCAGTGCGCAAGGAGCTGCGAGGCTCTCTGAGGGCGCTTCAAAACAAGAGCGAAAGGTTTAGAAAGGAGTCGGAGCAAGGTAAGATATAGCAAAAAGTTATATAAAAACAACAAGAAATACCTTTAAATAATAATTTAGAAAACAAATTTTTAAGTACTAACTTCAATTTATATTCAATTAGCTTTTTGATTTCGAATAGTTAACCTTACTGATCTCAATTTTTTAGCAGATCAATTTCCGAACAAGAAGCAGAAACGCGACACTCACAAGGACAAGGCAAAGGATCTGGCAGAGCTTGCAGACGGCGACGAGGCCCTCGCATCGGTAGAAGGCACCGAAAAACCAGCAGATGTCTCTATGGAGACGGTCGGAAGCAGCAGCAACGAGCCAGAGACTTCAGATGGCAGTGCCAAACCACCCACGCCCGCCGGCAGCGACGACGAGCAGATGGAGAAGACATCAATACCGTCATCGGATGACGAGACCGAGCTAGAGGACGAGCTTGAACCCACACCGAAGCGCAACAAGAAGGCGTCAAACAAGAAGACAGCTCAAGATCGTCTAAACGAGGATCGGGAAAAGCGTCTGATCACTCTGATAACCATGGAATCGTACATCCAGAGCATTTTCGTCATTCTAAAAAGGGATTCTAATCTGTCCAGTACGGGGGCGAGTAAAGAACCCAATGAGGAGGGTTCTGCGGAGGCTTCCACATCAGCAGCGGCAGCTACAAAAGCATCCCGGCCTAAGGGAGCTTGCACGCCGCCCGAGCCAATGCCGGAGGTCAGCGATACCAGGTGCAACATGGAGACAGAGAGGGAGATGGAGACGGAGCCGCAATCGCCATCGACCAGTCAGACCAACGGAAGCAAGCCCACGGAATCCCCAGCAGCGAGCAGCAGTGGGGATGCCACACCAGCTGCCTCATCTGCCGTTGCGTCCACGTCCCAGGCAGCGAGTCCGACACAGATTTAGTTGTCATTCAACGATTTGCTCAGCATTTTGTTTTTCGGCAAGCCGCTGGACTGATAATGGGCACCGGGGGCGGCTGGCAACGGCAGCGAAGCTCCTAACTTGTAAGAATTTTGTGGCCAAAGGTCAATGTTACACGTAAGCAACCTAAGGTTGGTGCTAATGGTGGGCTTAGGGGCGGAACACACCTAAATAAATCCGACAGACGCAAGCTATAAATATATGTCTATCCCAGGAGACCTCAAGTTACGAGTGGAAAGGAGTCCTGGGGCTGGTAGACACTTAGTTAAGCTTAGCCTAGCAGCAAGGTAACTCACAGATTCAATCACATTCACGACAGAAACACACACATATATTCAATATATAGCGATAAATGTAACTAAGTTAAGACTTCCTCCAAGCACAATGATTCCCATCCCCCCTTTCAGATGGAAGTTTATTATAAAACCATTGGAGAAATTTGTTATGCCAAAAAAGGAAAATATTAAAAACGTGTGAATTAGAGGCAGCCCTAGAACTACAAATTGAATGTTTGAACAGGAGAGCGAGCGAACGGCTTACGAGACGCTAATATCTATATATGTTGTATTAGATCCATTAAGTATCATTTATGAAACGATGCTAAGAACATTTGCTTACCTTTTCTCGTCCTAGTCCCCACTCCCTATTACCCCAAATGCACCATAAATAATACATACGTTAGAAGTGAATCGATATTATTATAATAGAGCGTAATGAACCATTTTAAAATATTGAATGTGTTGCAAATATGTCATAATCATTTTCAAATGTAAATTGCATAACGCAAGCCGATCGAACGGAAGGATAAAATGTAATGTTTAGTACGTAAGGAGAGAAAAGTCCCAGGGTGAAACACAACAGGACAAAAATGATAATGATTAAAAAATAAATAATTAAAACAGTGAACGAAGAGCGGGTCGCGTATATTGATAGTTCTAAGCACACAAATATAAACGATCGAAATCCACACAAACCCAATGTAATGTTGAAAAACAAAAAACAAACAAAAGCAGAAAAAAAGAACAAAAAAAAAAAACCCAAAACTAAATTACAATTTAAAAAATCATGAGAATAATAAGTTTAAATGATATGTAATTGAATTCATTGATATTCTATTTATTGGGCGGTATTTCCGGTTTAATAGGCTTATAAAGAGTTATATTTTTCAATGATCAGCATTATTAGCGGATTTGATTTAGCTATGACAACCTGACCATGTGGAGGCTGAGTCCTAGAACTATCTGAATAAAATCTTGCAATAAGTTTTTCTTCTGTTGCATATGTTATGGGAAAATATAATAATTTGTTATAATTTTTTTACATTTATAATCTTTTTTATATTTTATAAGCTTTTGTTTAAACTGTAATAAAATTTATCGAGTAGTTTAGTGTTACTCCGCAAGGGTTTATCAACTTCGGCGTGCCAAAGCTAGCTTCCTTCCTTGTGTCCACCTGTTGCTGCTATTTTCCGGTCCTGTGTTCCATTCCGGAAAATTCCGAAACACGCATGCGCTGCGCTAACTGTCACATTCCTTGCATGACTTGCCTGGAAAATTAGTCTGTAAAAATTCAGTGTACCAGTTGGTTCTAAATTAAAGAAGACCTAAATTTGTAAAGAGGAAATTCTGCAAACATAAAATAACAAACATGCCTTGCGAATCTTGTGGAAATAGTAAGTGATTGTTCCATTAGAAATTAGTTGTTGCCCTTGAATTGAATTCTGCAATTACCACTCATTATCCAATTATCCATCCCCTTTTACTGACCATAACTAATATGTTTTTGCTGACTCAATAATATGTATAAATATCCTTCACAGACTGCAAGTGCTCTCCGCAGAAATGCAGCGACGGCTGCAAGTGCCCCTCTCCCGATAAGTGTGATTGCAATGCCAAAAAGAAGGCAGCTTCTCCGGGAGCGAAAAAGGAAAGAAGCTCGACAGGAGCCGATGCCCAGGGCGGCAAGTGCTGCGGCGGAAACAAATAAATCAGAATCGCTGCTGGGGGAGAAAAAATACATTTTCGTTTCTTTGATTTCTCGATGGCCATAACTGCTAATGAGCTGTTATCAAACATACATTTATTTATTCATTCATTTGTTTAAATCGAAACAAAACCAAGACTTCTATACTGTAAACTGCACAAGATAAACTAATGACCTATATACCAGCATTGCGCCTTTGTGTTCAACTTTAATGGGTGGCAATGATTTCCTTATGTATTTCTTATTTTTTTTTTGTTTTTAATATTTTTCTTTATTTTTTTAACTAATAATAATAACAAAGAGGGTGGCAAAATGAGGCGCTTAGCAAACCAGCCAACAACAATGGGCACATTCTTTTTATACATAGATTGCTTATGGAATTCTATACCAAAGATGAGATGGGATGGTGCAGGCAAGGAGGAGAGTAGGAAATTAAACAAATTAAATTCGTTAGCGATCTTTTTATATTACAGCGCTGAATTTCATAAATGTGTATACGCATATCGTGTGTACAAAAAACAATTTAAAATGTTATTTCTTAACGGATGCGAGCCACTTACTAATGATCCTTAAATATATATATATATACGTAATTTAGACCAACTACACTTCAAAATTGGATGCAATATAAAAACAACTTCCTTTCAGGGTAATTAATAGCTAGACATTTGTGTTTCTGGTTCTCGTTCTCACGCACTATGTAGAAAGTTATCGTCGGTTTATACATACTACCAGAGGGGGGGGCTGACTTCCTTTTCTTTCGGGGTCCCTGGACACTTAATTGCGCTTCGCTTTGCGCTTTTTGCGACTGTTGGGGGCTGGGACCGAGGGGCTTGGGCTGGTGGCTTTGGCCATTGATTCGTTGCTGCCGCTGTTGGTGAACTTGCGCCAGATGTTGTGGATAAAACCGCGGGCCTCGTTGTTGTTGTTGTTGCTTTTGTTTGATTTATATGCCGCATTGTTGTTGTTGTTGTTGTTATTGGTGCAGTTGATGTTAGCTGCCTGCTGCTGCGTCTTGTGCTGCACTCCTTGGGCGTATTCTCATGAGCGCTTCACCTTGCCATTGGACGCATTCACCGATGTCTGGGATCGGTAACCAGCCTTGCCGCCTCCGCCAACAGCCATTTCGGTCGCATGCGTAGCCACATGTTGGATGCCCTTCTCCATGCATCCGTGGTAGATTGGCCTCATAAACTGTCAGGAATTAAACATTACGATTAATATTTGTAAACCAAAATAGAGACTTGATAAGTTACCTTCTCCCACATAAGCGTGGCCAAATCATCCAACTTGCCGCCGAAGTCGCTCAGCTCACCGCTATATCTGAAAGAGAAATGAAATGAGTCAGTCAGACAGACGAAGTGCATTCAGGGATTAATTTGAATGTATTGACAAATTAAAAGTTAGATTTTTTCGGTTAATTAATAGAATTGAATCCTTTTTTCTAAAATATGAATACAACTTATGTGAATCCGTAATAAACACCCACCTGATATAGGCCCAGAGGGCCAGCGTGAGCAGCGCTATGCCCATGACCAGATTACAGAAGTTGGCGAACGTGTAGAGGCCCACGAGACCGAAGATGCCGCTGAGGATGTACATTATGACGGCGCAGGCGAAGTACACTGCTGGGGTGCGGGCCGCCTTGAAGATGTTCTTGCTCTCGTTGTGCGCCCGGTAATTGATAAAGACCTCTTCGAGATCGTCCTCCAGTTGCTGGCGGAACTTCTCAGTGAACTCTTCGCCGCCCATCTTGCGCTTGGTAGCGAACTGGAAGAGGGCCTTGTCCTTGACCCGGATGTGCTCCGTCTCCAGGTGGGCGGTGCTTAAGTACGGCCGCGTACCGCCGCACACCTCCTCCATGAGCTGCTGGTATAGTTCCTTGGCGGCGGCTACGGCAGTCAGATGGTTGGCCTCGGCGGTAGCCACCAGCATGCTCTTTGGCTCGGGAAGCTCATTGCCTTTGTAGATGTTCATGTACGACTGGAAGTACTGGATGAGATCACGTGCCCGAACTCGCTGGCCGCTGATCTCCTTGTAGACCAGGTTGTCCGGCGCCAGCAGCATGGGTACCAGGGTGCGCAGGCTGTTCTTGAACTCGGGCGTGATATCCTTGAGCTTTCCGTCAAATTGAGGATTCGTGGCAACATTCAGACCCGGATGTGGCATCAGGAAGCAGGCCACCTCTGTGAAGCAGGACGAGATGTGGCGGCGCAGGGACTGCAACTCGGGGTGCTGCTTGTCAGACACCTCCAGCCGCTTTTTGAGTATCTTGTCCCCGCCAAGGGCTCCGTATTCCGCTTCGTAGGGGAAGCTCCAGTCGCGGACAAGGAACTGAAGGCGCTGGAACGGCTTCTTGCCGGTGTCGGCCAGCGCCAGGCGGCCGTACTCGGTGAAGAGCTGCAGGTGCTGCAGGTCATCCTCCTGGATGTTTTGTGACAAATTGTATATCTGCACAGAGGACAGCATGGTGCTCAGCGCAAAGACAGTGGCACAATCTCGGACCGTGCTCTGGCTATCGAAGGCGCCCTGTGTGTCCAGCAGAATAATGGCTACTTTGTCGCCGCTGGGGTAATCGTGCAGGAATATATCGGACCACATGAGGATGCCGGTGGTGTCGCGTTCGGAGCCGCCGCGCCACGAAAAACCGGACAGGGGCTCTGACTCGTCACCCAGCCAATCCGACACATCATGGTGTACATACTGGGGATTAGAGGAAGAAAAAGTATGAATATTGCTAGCTTGGAATAATATTTAGCATAAACGCACCTTTGAGTACAAGTATCGCAGAAAAAAGTCCAGCAGGAAGCTCTTGCCCTTTCGGAAGGCTCCCGCCACAGAGACCACACAGACGAACCGGTCCTTGACCTCGTCACGCATGAGCACTTCGCTCAGGGCCTCCTCGTTGAGCACAAACGTGTGCTCCTCGGAGGCGTTGATCACCTGCACTGCCGAGCCGCCCATTCTGAATTTCTCGCCTGCTATCCTGTTATCCCTTTTTGTTTGTTTTGTTTAGCGTTTAGGTGTTTTGTTATGTGAATGATAGGCTTCGTATAGGGAATATTTGACGATCTATTTGTTTTTGTTTTTAGATTTGTTAAAGTGTCAGCTGGAATAAATGAAGAAAAAAAAGTAAAGTTAATAACGTAAATGTTTGCTATGCTCTTTCCCAGTGTTTTCCTTCCCATTTCCGGCAAAGGGGGGAAAGGAAACTAAGCTGGTCCGGGGGCTAATGGTAATTGCGCAAGCTTCTGAGAGTTCATTTAATTTTGGCACAGCCACGAGACACAAGCGACGCGGCCTGCAATTATGAGAGGCGGCCAAAAATAAATCCAACCATGCGCTGCTCCGCGTTGTCAGAAGATTTCAGCGGCAGCGGCAGCCGCATCATGTAATCGGAATTGTTCAGGTGCGTGGGATATATACAAATGTCTGCCCATGTACTTTGTATTTAGTTAGAAAATGACCAAAACCAATCAGTGTCTGAGAACGGAAATCTTTTGAGAGTGCAGAATTAGACACCAGCCAAAAAACTGCATTAAGAATCAAATACTTTTGAAATTAGACTTCATTTATAGCTTTTTTAAATTATTATTAAATTTTAATTAATTCATATTTATGTAGATATAATTTATTACTATTAATGTCAAACACTGCTTTATTGATTTATTTCATAGATAAAATCTGGACTTTTTATCTCTGAAATAAAACTATCAATGTGTATTATTGCGTGATAAGTTTATACAATATCAATGACTGCCGATGAGTGGCAAAAATAATATAATACACAAATGTATTGACTTTTTTGATCGACATATAAGTAAAATCGAAAGCAGTTGTAGTTAAATAGGAAAAGAGTTATCACAATGAGTAGTAAGTATTTTGCTGCCAGACAAGAAAACAACTGTTTTGTGCCAGTAATTATTATGGTTTTCTATTATAAAAACACTACTTTTCTTATAGTTTTTATTTAGAAATTAAAAAGAACTAAGTATCTTTTATGGAAAAAGACTATTTAATAAATTGGTAAAATGATTTTACTAATTTCATAAATGAATGACTAATTAAAGCATTTTTTAAACCGGTTTTACCAGCTGAGAATATGATAACAAAGTGAAATTCCTACACTTTCTAGAGTTTTTGTTCTGATTTCCAAAGGGTTTTTGGGATATATTTTTGTATCAAGTATATAAAAGGATTCCCGAGTGGGATTAACCATATTCAGCACAATTAAAAGTACGGACACAAGCACCATCGACCGACTGCAACACATTAAAATTAACATTCATTTCATTTGCTGCGCCGTGATGACGTCGACAACTTTGGTTCGCACTACGCAGTTGACCGCCGGTGACTTGAATTCTAATTGGAAGCGCAGCCAAAACAAAGAGCGTACCAGCAGCAACAACAACTGGAAGAACAGCAGCGACAGCAGATCGGGGAATTATGCCAGACACGCGATTATCGCCCGAAAAAAGCTATGTTGGCTCTTAATTGAACTGAATTGGATCGGGAATGGGAATAGAAGTCGCGGAATAACGACCAGCGCGACTGTCAACCAAATCAAACTGCACAAACAACACGCAAGTCACCTCTGGCTTAGTCAATGGAATAGTGAAAAAGAGAGGCGATCGCTAGACGAGAGCGCTGCCAGTCTCTCCCGCAGCCGACATGGCGGCATGCCCCAAGAGGGAGCAACGAATGGGGGGCATAAATGGCTGGTGGGACAACTGGCAGCTGCAATGCTAGTTGCGTCTGTTCAATTAACACTTGGCCACATAATTAAATTGGACATTGCGGACGTCTTTGGCGCGCTGATTCACAGATTTCAAATGGGAACCGTAACGAACCTGGCAATGCCGTGACTACCTGCCAGAGCTCAGCTTGTCAGGCAGGTGTGTGAGCAGCTTCGCTATATTCCGCCGATCGGGTTCCGAAGCTGGGCCAGTAGCCGTCCCGCTCCCTCTTCCATGCCTCCGCCTTACGCGGCGATGTAAACAACGAGGCTGAAGAGTAACAGCAACAGTTGTGCCTGGCGTATTAGTCAACTGGAAACGGTTGCCGAGAGCAACAGCAACAACACAACACCGAAAAGCAGCAGAAGAACGGGGCGCTTGGAAAAATGTTGAGCGGGGAAAAAGAATAATCGTTTAATTCGCCTAAATTGGGTGCCCGAGAACAAAAAAAAGTCGTGTTTAATTAGTCCCAATCAGGGCAACCGCCGCACAGGAGGTGCTCATTTGCCATACGCCGCTTAGTCGCCATGGAACCGAGAACGCGCGGATTTGGAAGCGGACACCGCCCAGTTCTGCTGCTTGGCCTCGTGGCCATGTGCTGTTCGCTGCCAGGAGTGGCACCCGCTCCCCAGGAGAACCCGGTTTACTACTACGTCGGTTGCTTCACTGAGAGGACGGATTTGCTGAAGGAATCCGTGTACGCCAAGACCCCGCAGACATGCATCGAGATCTGTGAGCATCAGGAGCATCACTATGCCGTCCTGGCGGGGGAGAAATGCTTCTGTGCGAACGCCATTGTGCCAACGGAGGAGCAGGATGAGCAGCTGTGCAACATCCGCTGCCTGGCCAACAAGGCGCAGTATTGCGGCGGTGTCGGTGTGCATTCGTACTACTCCACCTCGCCGACTAGGCAGCCGGCGCCGCATCATCTGCATGTGGCCAACAAGAGCGAGAATAGCATCACTGTCGCCTGGGACGCCTATGAGCCAAGGAAACTCCTGCTCGCTGGTGCAGCGGAGGCAATCCTGCCGAACCAGCAGCTGTCCAGCTTCCTGATTCGAGCCCAAGTGTTGAAAACGTTCTCCTCGTTGCCCGCCTTCCCGCAACCAGAGTTCTTGGTGCAGAGCTCGGAAACCCAATTCGAACTCACGGATCTGCAGCCAGCTACAGAGTACAATGTCAGCGTACGTGCCATGTGCCGGGAGCAGCCGCAGGGAGAGGTAGAGTGCGGCCAGGCCACGCTGCAGGCTAGCACAGAGGTGGGTTTGGCTTGAAAAGTAACAAAATTATTCTGCAAAACTAGTAACCAATCATGTTTTAGGTGGGTCTGCCTAGTCCTATTCCGGCGCAACCCAAGATTCTTAGCCGCACCGATCGCACTATCACCGTGGAGCTCTCACCCATACGGAATGACAATGGACCGTTGAGTCGGCTACTCATCATTGTGGAGTATGTGGACAATGCTCTGAGCCAGCCATTTGACGCCCAACTGCTGGGCAGTTGGCAGAAGGCCCAGCAGGATGGAGTGCCTTACTACATAGCCGCCGAGTTGGATTACGACCGACCGGAGGACAACAGAACCCTTAACTTTGTGGTGGGCGATGGTAAACGTTATGGCCGCTATCACAATGCACCTTTGGATCAGCCAAACGCCCATGTGCACATCAGTCTGGGAGTGGTGAGTAAAGCATGCCCTCGCTTGGCTAACTGGAGCAGAACTTGACATGCAACTATTGCTTCTAGGTGAGCACCCTCGAGGGCGTGACAAAGACGCTGTACAGCCGTGGCTCCCACGACCAGCATGTTTCCTCGCTGGACGACTTCAGCTACGCCACCTTCGATAAGGGCCAGTCCTCAGTGGTCGCCCTGGCCGTTACCTGCGTAATCTTTGGCACCTGCCTGCTGCTCAGCCTCATCGCCTACTTCTATCTACGCTACAAGACCTGCCGCGGTCGAAGATTGACGGGGCGCAATGGCCACGAGATGACCCTGCAGACGCCAATTATTGAGAGGGAGAACAATGGCTACCTGATGGATGAAGAACCACTGCCACATTCGCCGGAAAACTTCAAGAATCAGCTGCAGCAGCTGGTGGAAGGGTTCGAGCGAATACCGAGGAATGCCTTGCGCCTGAATGTGAACGATGTGATCGGGGATGGACACTTCGGGGAGATTATAACGGGAAAGGTTTCCGCCAACGACACTATTCGGGATTGCACTCTGCACGTGCTCTGCCTGGACGACCTGAATGGAGCTACCCAAGCGCTGTTACTAAGAGAGATGCGCCAGCTTGCGCATTTGAAACGCCAGGAGCACCTGCTGGATTTCTACGGAGTGTCAGCCAGTCCTGACTGGTTCTACCTAATCTTCGAGCAGCAGCGCGTGAGTCTCAAGCGTAGACTAGTGGATAGCCGCCTGATGGCGCCTTCCCCGCGCATCACTTCCCTCTCGGAGCAACTGGTGCTGCAGTGGATCTACGAACTGGCCAGTGCCATGTCCTATCTGACCAACTGCCAGGTTGTGCATCGTCAGCTCTGCTCACACAGTATTTTCGTGGCCAGCGAGTCCAAGCTGAAGCTGAGCGTCTTTGGGCCGCTGCAGTTTATGAACACAAATCGCCAGCAGCCGGACCACAGCAGATGGCTGGCCCCGGAGGTGCTGCGTCACCAGCATCATCACTCTGCTCGCTCCGATGTGTGGTCACTGGCCTGCGTGGCCTGGGAGTGCTGCTCCCTAGGCGGTACTCCCTATGCCAATGTTGTGGCCAGCAGTCAGCAGCTCCTCGAGGCCATAAGGGTAGCAGTCCGTCCCGCACAGCCGGCGTACGTCTACGGGGATCTCTATCAGCTATTGCTCAACTGCTGGCAGCTGGAGCCGAGCGAGCGCATCAGTTGTGAGGACGTGGCCTTCGGAGTGCGTCAGCTGATGACTTCACCGCGCCATGCCCTCAGCTTCGATCGAGTGGCGGGCGGACTGGACACCCTGCCCCCATACCTGCCGCAGCTGGAGACGATTGCATCAATGGGATGAGAGGCGTAGCCGAATAGAATAATTAGCTTTAGTCAGAGAGACAGTAGATTTCGGTTATGAGTCAGTCTTTTGCTAAGAGAAAATATGTATCTCTTACGAATAGGATTGTTTGCATTTTGATTTTGAATGTGTTTGCACTCCATTAAGTGACGTTGAAATTGTTATATTTCAAATGATATTTTACGTTTTGACTATTTAGTATTGTTTCTAAAATAAAATAGATTTTAGCTTATCTTTTATCGCATCGTTTTACGAATTATATGTTTAGTTTAGTCTTGCTAACTTTATGCTACATTTTGTTTGCTTTGTTTATTTCCTGCCTGTCTTTTAACCGACATCTACTGCAAATAGGGATGATGCTATATATGAACAGAATCTCTAGAATCTGAACTACTTTTATGTAAATATTTACATGAAATGCACTGCAAATAAAGCGGCGTTCTATGTCACAGCTGATTGTATCCGTGGGGGAAGCTACTCTATAGGCCAAAACGAATTCTGGGCGACTTTCCCCAATCGAAACAAAGTTCAATCGAATGTGCTCGATAAAGAAGGAAAGATAAAGGCAATATATGACGAGAAGAGCGTCACAGTTGTGTAATAAAATTTGAATTCCATGATTTTTCAAACCCTCACCGGACTGTGAATCCCCGCTAATGTTGCACAAACCGAGCAAAAGCAACAACTGAGCCAAAAACCAAAGCACAAATGGCAAAACCAAAAGCAAAATAGACAGAGAGTGTGGAATACAACGGAGAGAAGCCGCCGCCAAGAGTGAGCGAAACTTTGATCGCCCGCTGGCAAAGCAGCAATTAATAATAGAAAATATTCAGCGCTGCACATGTGTGCGAGTAGTGTATCAAAATTGACGATTAATCAGTTTAAAGGTCTTGCACCCAATGGGACAGGGGGGGGTCTCTATTGCATCCATTGTTGTGTTATGTTGTTTAAGAATTAATTAGAGAGAAATTTTGGCAGCGTCCGAGATTCTATGAGTTAGTCATAGGGAATTGGGTTAATATATATGCATGTATGGATTTGGGCTGCCACTGAAATCTTTCCAAGCTCATAAGAAACCCAAAAATGAAATCTCGCAATTTGTTGCTCCAAGAACTGGAAAATAAAAAAGAATTAAGAGCTGTTAAAACGATGTTTACCTCCGAAAATATAGAAAAATCCACTTGGAAGGAATTTTTATTATTTCCCAAGCTATTTTCAAACCTAATCTTTCTGGATTTTGTTTTGGCATTCAACAATGTCTATGAATTCCACAAGAAATCTGTTGTCAAGCCCAAAGCCCATTCTGATATACTCAACATTTAATTTGATTAAACGTTATGAGAAACGTATTAGAAATATAAAGATTTGTAAAACATAAATTTACTAAAAGAAAACATGTTCACAATCATATTTAGATGAAGATTATTTTAAGCTGACGCTGATTATTGAGGCTGAACAATAAATATCATTTATAGGGTCGAAATTTTAAAACATCTTCGATCTTTGACATCTTATTGATCAGGACTAATTACTTGATAATTAACATACAAGAAGAAAGATTTACAAAACATTTACTAAAATTTTCCTATAAGAAAATATTCAACAAAGTGGACTTAAAACGGTGTGCCTAACGATACATATATCCCAATGGTTTCAAGTCATAATCTGTGATTAGAAGTGGCTCGCTTATCGGTGGATCCCTTGCAGCGCCTGATAAGCCATCGACTGCTGGCGAGGCAATTGTCTTGTCGACGTGTAACCACTGAAAGTCATGGTGGAATGCAAGCACATGGCAAGCGAAATTGCTATGCGACCGCTTTAGGCGTCCAATGGAGCGTGGCGATACTTATATATCCAGAGCGACTTTTGGACGCTTACCTTGCCCGGATTCAAGATTCAAGGTGAATGACGACAACAATTGAAGTCACCACTACACACAGTCAATAATTATTAATAAATCAAGCTCCCTGCTAGCTGGCTGGTCAACGTAATCGCAACCGTGCAGGGCTGCTGCCGATGATGATCCGGAATTGACCAACTTTTCGACTGTCTTGAGCACTGCGTGGGCAAAGTGTTATTGTTTTCGTTACATACACACATGGGAATCCGAGAAGCGCAAGTCGCGGAGCCAAGGAAACTGGTTGCTCACACACGCACACACTCGGACGGACGCACACTCTTCTGGAAAGCTCGTTCAGCGCCTGGCCAACTGCGCAAATGTGACGAATTGCTGCTCCGGCAATGTTACTCACTTAAGTTAATCGTTTACATCGGATATTGGCTCCTGCAGCGCTGCCTTAGCTTCAATTTCGACACTTTGGTGGGCAGAAAAATACGTATTTTGTTGTGCTCCGTTGCTGTGTGGCCGTTTTCCCGGTGGGATATAATCTTCACGAGCGGCTGCTTTTGGCGGCGGTCAATCGATAATCGCTTCGTATGCTTTCGATAAGTCCCGGTCAAAAGAAATCAAGTTTGAATTTAAAGATATTTGTATATTTTCATATTTTTTTATACAAATAAATGATCTGCCCGCCCCTTAATATATTAGCTTAACCTGGTGGCTACTCTCTTAAACGAGAATAATACAGTGATCCCTGAAATTCCTACTTTACCCACCATAAGCCTCATCTTGGCCTCCTGGCAATGCCTCCATCCGTGCACATATTCCGTTCGCCTAAGCAGGCTGCGTAGCCGAGGGCGTGCGGTATGAAGTGCTGCTCATAGACTCCAGTGAAGAGCTGGGCGTAGGGACCACTGGCGAAGACGGCTACGTCGTCGCCGCCATGTGTCTCCGATTCCAGGGGTACAGTGCTGGGGAACATAAAGTCCTTGTTCTTCATGTTGATGGCCCGCAGGTTCTTCCTTTTGACGGCTCCGCCCTCCCTGAGGTAGTTGCTGTCATAGCCCGGGCCATTGGCATAGCTCAGTGTGGCATAGGGCAGATCATCTGAAGCCAGTTGCCCGTCGTTGATCCCAAATATGTCATTCTTTCGGCTGGAGTAGCCCGCCAGCGACATGGTGTGCGAGTGATCCGAGGAGACCACAATCAGGGTGTCATCGGTGCTGGTATGACTCCTGGCAAATCTCACTGCCTTGTCGAACTCCGCCGTCTCATCGATGGCTCGCAGGGCCAAGGTTTCATGATGCCCGTGATCGATGCGACCACCCTCCACGAAAAGGAAGTAGCCCCGACCGGCGCTCTGGCGTTCCAGCACATTCATGGCTGCCTCCACCATCTCTTCTAGCGTGGGCTGCTCGCTGGGATTCGCGTCCAGGTGGTAGGCCATGTGGTAGGGCGCAAACATTCCCAATATTCGTGAGGTGTGATTGGAGAGGTCAAGCAACTGCCGTCGGTTTTCCACGTAATGGGCACTGTTTGTGTGCTGGCTCTTCCACTCATCGATGAGATTGCGTCCATCCAGGCGACGTCCTGGCGCTCCACTGCTATCCGTGACGCTTTTGGGCAGGAAATTCTCGCGACCACCGCCTAAAATAACATTGAGCTTCTGACCCACGGGACTGCTTATCAACTGAACAGCGGCGTCAGGGCAAACGCTGGGATCTCCGCCATCTCCCACGACCTCGGCATCGTTCTCCCAGTTCCGGTTGGCCAGATGCGAGTAGACACCCGCCGGCGAGGCATGCGTAACCGACGTGGTGGTCACTAATCCGGTGGCCATTCCCTGTTTCTGGGCCCAGGCCGCAATCGAGGCCACATGGTGAGCGGTCTGTGCCTGCGCCTGGCAATCCTTCAACTGCACCGCCGCACTCACTCCGATGGTGCCGTAGTTGGCCTTGACGCCGCCCAGGTAGGCTGTGGCCGTGCAGGCAGAGTCCGCCACCTGCATGTTGGCGCAATAGGTCTTGCTCAGGCCCACATAGGGGAACTGCTCGAAGGCGAACTGCTTCTCCTCGCCGCCTAGGTATACCCGACCGGCAGTAAGTGTGGGTATGGACATGCCATCGCCAATGAACAGCATTACGTTGCGGGCCAACTGGGTGTTGAGCCTCAGCTTGCTTTCCAGCTGCTGCTCTAGAGTTTGAGTCGCCAGTCCCTGCCAGTATTCAGCGTAGCGTTCCTCGGCCTTCATTGCATCGAAGACGATCTGGGGCATGGCGCGCTTGGACCGGCCTCCCAGGGGGCTGGAACTCATCAGGGAAAAAACGGGATGCATCCGCCTCTCGGACTCATGGGAGGTGGCTATTTATTGTAGTTAATAATAGTACAGTTGGGTTAGTTTTCTGCATAGATCACTATGACATTGCAGGGAACTTACCTCCTCCGCTGACTAGAGCACTCAGGCCGAGGCACAACAAGTAGAACTGCAGCCTCATTGTTGTGGCAATTGTTTTTGAACTGAGCTGTGCTGGCTGTACGTTGCCCGGCACGTTTCCTCCGGCACTGATAGTTGGCTAGCACGAGACCTGCGATATTTATAGCACTCGAGCCGCAGGTCCGAGATTTCATAACGCGGTGCTGCTGCCGCCATCGACCTGACCGCCGGCTGATAAAGGAAAATACAAGCTGCCTTCGGTATTCGCCGGCTTGGTTTTCTATAAAGGGAACAGGGCACAGTGGAACCTACTGAAGGAGATACCTGAGGGTCAAGATAGCTGATAAATATTATAAATATTTAGCAATTAATTAACCAATTTTAAGAGAATGTCCTTCAAAGATTATAAGTGTTTCAAGGAATCCCATCTTCTTAAACATTTCAATAAGCTGTGGATAATAGATAATAAATTATCCTTTGTATTCATTAGGATTGCCTATTTCTTGATTATTTATGCCAAAAAATAAATAAATAGACTATATTTAAGCAATAGTTTTACATATTTAAAGGTAAATCCCCAAGCTTAACTTCTTGTAGTTCCTTAACCTTTATCAAAATATATATCATTTTGCCCAAGAATATTCCAAATTAAATCCAAAACCAATTCCAGGGAGTCCTCACTGTAATTGTTATTTGAAAAACTGATGTTTTTCAGCGTTCATCGTTATCATCAAGAGCCGGCGTCGTCTGCCTGCTGCCTGCACCGTGTCTGTCCATCGGATCTCGGTACGTCTGCCTGCCGCATCTGCCTGCCTTTGCGACACGCGAGTTCTTCACGTGATCGCCGCGCTGCTGCCTCCTCACTCTCTCATTACTCACTTATTGTTGTTCTTGTGCCCGATTACATGCTTCCAGTTAAGTCATAAATGCGTCCTAATTACTACGAGATTTCCAGGGGAGGAAATATGTATATTTTGAAAAACTCGCGCGCTTTCCAGCCTCCGAGGAACCGCTGTGAATGGCGGATCCATGAAATGGTATCTGGCGATGCCCAGCGAGGAGATGGCGCAAGCGCCGGCATCAAAACATTGAGCAAGGAGTATCTGCTTCTCGCTTATGCGCGTATCTCGGAGTACGAGTATCTCAGAATTCTCAGCATCGTCCATCGGCATCCGTCGGTCCAACGTTCGGATGCTGTGGGAGAGCTTCTGCTTTGGCAGCGCGCACTTGGCCAAAATAGTTGTTGGTTCGCATGCAAAACGTTAAAATCGCATTAGCTGAAAGACATTTTTATACCAACGGCGCGTTTTTAATTTTTTCTACACTAACAACAACACGAAATAGTAAAAAAAAATAAATAAATAAAAAACTAGACAAAGTAGATGGCGAAAAATAATAAAAAACAAAAAGCAGCGATAAAAGCATAGCTAAACTAAACTTTTAACGTTCAAATCTCGATGCGTATACACAAATATAAATAAATAAACGCGTGTATATATGATATGGATACATATGTATAATAAATGATATTTCAATAATTTTCAACAAACAACAAAGGTCTGTGCGTAGAAAGTGCTGGTGAAAATCAAATAATTCAAGAAACGAATTTACGAATCTAAGAAAACGGAGTGAAGAGCTCTCGCTTCGCGCATTGATTTTTGTAACTTTTTCGTTCTTGGCCGAAAAAATAGTTGACAGCAAAAATCTCTCAAAAGTTCTAAAAAGTTTTGCGAATTCTGTGTGCTGTGCTGTGCTGTGCATTCGTGTGTATAACAACTAAGGATGAAATGCAAGGACTTTCGGGGCTTCTCCTCTTTTTTTCCCCCGTTCCAAGATGGTATTAAAAAACATAGGAGATGTAATGCCACACACACGAAAATTCATACATAATACAATACAGTAAATTGCTAACTGTGTTTCGGCCATCTCTCCTGCTCGCTCCCTCGCAGGACTCCCTCTGTTTGTGTGTGCGTCGGGATTATGTGACTCTGCGTATACATATCTACAATGTCGGGGTTTCGTTGGGGGATATACATTGTACTAGGGATATATGTACATATATATGGTATATCCAAAGCCGAGTTGGACGCCCAGCTGGCTGCCATAGTTTCACGTTTGTGTGCCTGCGTTTGTGTAATATGGGGGTTCCCCCATGCATAATCCCTTTGAAAACACAATTCCAAATTAAAGCCTCGCATCGGAGAGTTGGGTATTCCTGCCTTTAAAGTCGAAATACATAATTTGTGGTGGTTTCACAACAATCGAGACAACTTTCAATTGCCTTTATTGACAGTTAAAACGAAAGTTATCAGCCAACAACCAAGAACAGCAGCAACAACACCCGCTCCAGCAGCAGCAGCAGCAACATCGCAGCTTCAGCGATGACAACGACAACAACTCAGAAGTCAAACACGAGACAACAACAACAATAACACAAACACAATTAAATAACAACCAAAAAATAAAAGTAGCCAAAAACTTTGCCAAGAGACACACTCATACACACGCACACACCCACCGTACACAAACAAGTTGCTGTGTTGTTCGTGCTTCACCAAGGGGGCGGCAGGGGGTGTGGCCGCTCAAACTTTTAACATAGTAGCCCACATATACGCGTACACATACAAATGTACGCCCGTAAATTTTCGCACAAAAAAAAAAAAGAAATAAAATAACAAAAAGGAAAGAAAGAACGAAAAATGAGGAAAAACAGAAAGCAGCAAAGAAGAGAAAAGGAGTCCAAGCGAAGGATACTAGAGGGGGATGGGTTGGTAGGATGCCAAAGGACGATTGCACACTGTGTCAATTCCGTAACAACATTTGGAAGGCTTTAATGGAATGTACCCGTATCCGACAATGCCACTACAATGTACCAATAATGAGTTGTCAGCATGTGTGGGTGTGCTACAGTGGTGTGTTTTCAGAATGTTAAAACAATAGTTTTGAATTTGAGTTCCCTGATTAATACTGGTTGGAAAGTTTAAAGCACACAAGGGATCTTGGCAGCATCGGCGCACCTACCACTTGAGCTGTCCTAGGACTCTTAATGGGGTCTAGCGGCAAAAAGGACTTCATTCTGATGTTTAATGTCTTGTCAGTTTCAGAAAGTGATTATTAAGTTGTGACTGCCTTGGGATGTCTGGCTGGAAAATAAATCTAAAAATATTAAAGAGTTCAGTTAAGGTTTTATAAACCTTTTGAAGATTTTAATTTAAAAGAATGTTTAACATGTTTTTACAAATAGTTATTCCTTTTTTTTAAATAATAAAATAATTTTGCCTTCAAACAATTCCAAGTACTAAAGCCTTTGGAAGATTAGACTATGAAATAGAAAATAGGATATTTTATGCATTCAGTCATTAATATAATTATACATTTTTGAACTTATTTAATTCTGCAATTTATAATATTAGTTTTAAAGGATTTTAAAATTATTACATTTCTGACAACTAATTTAATAAATAATTTATATATTAAAGGAAACAGCAACAACTTACATGCAATGTTTAATGAATTCTGTATGATTTTTGGTTTCTATTTTTGTTTGCAACCTTAAAATATTGTATATTTTTCCTAATGTTGGCATATCCTTAAAGCACTTATAAAAACTTTCCATAAGTTGGAACTCCTATCTCACTTTAAAACGTCCAATTTTATTATTTAAATTCATAAACAAATTTCTTGAATCATTTATGATATTACTTTTGTAAATAATTTAACATTTACATGTTTACATTTCGATAAATAAGAATTCTAGGTTTAATTTTGTAATGCAATTCTCCGGAACCGTTTCATTATTTCAATATTCAAACATGATTCTTGGAAACAATTTGATTATTCATACAAATCAAGGCTCTTCTGTTGACTGTGGAAATTCCATGGAATTTCCTTTATCTAATTTGATGATTTTTCCATTCCGGCCCATTGTACATCATCAGTGAGCATTGTTGCCAGAGAGCCGGAGTGGCAAAAGGATGCGCGATGCGGGACGCACGAACGGATGGCACGAACGCACGACTGCTTGTTCTGCCTCTCGCTCTCTCTCTCGCTTTCCCTCTCTCTCCCTCTATCGTATCTCCATCTCCATCTCCATCTCTTGGTTCGCTGGCTCTTTGTGGGGGGGAAATGGAAAACCTCCATACCCAACCCCCAAAGGCACACGCTCCAACAGCGAGTTAACTTTGACGTTATGCTGTAAGCGTTGGGTGCTTCGTTTAAATGAGTGCTCGTTGAATGTGTGAGTAATTGGAGGGATGCTGGCCCAGGGGGGGTAGCCGGGAGGGGGTGGGGGCTCGGGCTGGGGGTAAGTTTGTGGGGGATGGCGGCTTAGAGGATGGTTCCTCGGAATGGAAAAGCAAACGACAACAAGCAAAACATTGATGTTACTGGAGGAGCTTGCCAGCAGACGCTGGCTGGCTTTTATAGTTCGCCAAAGGAGTGAAATGGCGCCATCTGAAGATTTATGCATGTATTTGTGTGTGCGGTGTGTGTGCTGACAGTGTGTATGTGTGTATGGGAAATTATGAAAGCATTTGTGTTTGAGTTTGAGTAAACATGACCATTGGCGGCTGGGCGGGGGTTGTTTTGGTTGCCTGGCCCACACTGCGTATGTGTGATTTCTGGCATACACATACATATATGAATGTATTTGCGGTGTATCTCTATCGCACCTAGGTGTATGTGTGTGTGTGTTTGCTCACCTTCAATGCAGTTGCTGATTTTGAGGCCGCCACATATTGTTAATGGCCTTCCTTCTCCTCCAGCACACCACCGATGCTGAATGTTGATGAGGAGGACGCGGATGAGGCTCTCAGGACGGAGGCCATCATCCAGCGCAGTGCAGCTCTGACCTTCACCCATTTAACGGCACTTAGCCGTTGACAAACCGACCGAAAGTTGAATGTCATCATTGCAATTCATTTTGCTATTTATCGCTAGCCACACGGCGAAAAAATAATTAATTATTTGCCAAGCATTGGGGCTTTAGTTTGTTTATCATCGAATTTATTTCGGAAGGCTTTAATAAAAGAATTTCTAAAAAATACATTACTATTTAATGATTTCAAATATTTTAAGGTTATTTTAAAGTAACTGGGAATATGAAAATTGATTAAAATTGAGGGATCCTGGATCATTGCAAATTTCGTTGCCTACTTTTAAGGGCTTTAATTTTGCAGGCCCACTTTTTGTGCATTTTTATTTAAAATCGCATAAATCATCGGAAAACTAGTCTATAGAACAAATTCTTAAATAATTTCAAGAATTTACACCTTTAGAATGTTGCAGCACATTGATAACCTACATTTCTCTTACTCACTCCTTTATTTGTACGTTAATATGCCTTTTAATACGCAGCCGTGATAAGTGACAGATATGTATATGTAGATATTGCGATGAAACCCCAAATAATCCCTCGATGAATGGAGTCTGTTTTTTAGCTCGTTTACTCCCCCACTTCCCCTGCGAAGTGCACCGCTCAGTAGCAGTTGGCGGAGAGCTGAGTCTAATTTTAGACATGCAGATATGCATCCGGGATCGATGGAGCATTACCCGGGATATAACCATGACAACGCAATGCTGCATCGCAATTTATGGGCATCTCCTGGACCCTTCTGTTGCTGTACTTTTAGTCAGATTCAGGACGTACTGTCAGTCGGTTGCTCTCGATGATTGAGCACCACCTCAAGGACGTGCTGAAATTTGCGTGTTATTAATCAAAATTAAATCGAATTAAAATTCTATAAAAATAAGGCGCCGCCGGATAAAAATATCAAACATATAAAATATATATGAACGAGCAAATAAATAGAACTGCCATTACAATTTTTATATTATGGCCAATGGCACAAATTTAATATCATCCGCGAGCGGGCAAAATTGCTGTCGTTAAAATATTTTACAACATCCTACAAAGATTGAAAATAAATCAAGCAAACAGGCAGCAGACTGAGTGTGTGTGTGGGTGTGGGGGTGTGTGTACGAGGGTGTTTCAGTGGGTGGATGTAGATTTGCTTCTTTTTTTTGGGGCAGTCCCCCGGCATCATAGATGCCCCGCTAAACATTCAAATATTGGCAGAGTCATGTGCAATTTTTGCAGGTTTGTTTATTTACATTGTCGACGCTGTAAAAGCCAAACGGGATCTATATGGGATATACCAAAATATATACGAATGGATATATATCTATATATAATCCATGCACACTGCGTGTGTAATTAGAGGCCATCAATTTGCCAGATTGAAAGTGCCTGTCGCTGGCGAGAGATTTGTGAGTCTTGAAAAATATGAAGGATTTGTGTGTTTACATCGATGGCATGCACCGATTTCGTTTAGCTTTTGGGATAAACAATTTCTAGGAATGAGGAAATACTCTCTTGATTGCTGCCAAAATTATCCAAGAGCTCTTTTAAGTAGCTTTAAGCCAGGTTGAAAAAGTTGCCCAGGCAAGAGGCCTTCACCTGGCTCAATTTCATTGAAGTCTTTGTGTTGGCAATTAAAAAGTCACACAAAATACCCGCCCCCTCCCACACAGAAAGTTCAACTTAATTTTGCAACAAAGTGAATAACAATTTTAGACACCTCCTTCTGGAGGAGGTTGAATGTCCCAGCGTTGCTCGGGAGTGACAGACAGCTGTTACATGGAAATGAGCCAGCCAGCGTTCCCTTTAAGCCATTTGAATATTGTTGTTTACTTTCTTTCTTTACTTTTTTTTTTTGCTGCTGCTGCTTGGCAAGTTATTGAACCCGTAAAAGTTTTTAATTAAAATTCAAATTAGACAAATTAAATTGCCTGCTAAGGTGGCCGCGATTGCCATTCAAATGGCAGGTGTATTTTTACGACTGTCCTCGGATTGGGTATATGGAGGGGATCCGTAAGGAATCTCAAGGAAGCTCGAGTCCTGTGGACGTGCGTTAAATTTTAATTGATTTTTCCCAACCAAACTGTGTGTGTGTGTGTGTACCTGCTTACGCGCAAAGTAAACGAAGCGAGATGTGGAGTACAGAACAACAGAGGCAGATACACAGATACACAGACACAGATACAGCTGCCGAGGCATACGAGATACACCCATACAGCCGCATACACCCAGTGCGAACTGGCAGACATTCAGGCGTGCGAATAAACCCACACACACATTCACGAACGAGGCTCGGCATTCGCATTCGGATTTGTATTCGTATTCGCAGTTGGTTCTCTGAATGAGAAGCTGGATGTGCTAGGCGGTGGGCGGTGGGCGGTGGACGGTGGGCGGTGGGTCTGCTGAAAGGACAATTCAAGGAGGCAAACGAAAAACATTTTACCCAGCTTTTGTTGTTGTTGCTGCCTTTGCCAATGTTGTTTTTGCTACTGCCATTCGTAGGCTGTTTATTGCCCACCGTCGTCGTTGGTGTTGCCGTTGTGCTGATGCTGTGTATCTATGTAGAATTTATCGATTTATTTTGACTTCTCTTTATGTGCTCCGCCTCCTCTAATACATACAAGCATAGGCGCACCGCAGAAGGACTTACATACTTAAGGGTTGAGTCTTGTTTTGGATACAAACTTCAGAAGAAGTTAAATACCACAAAAAATTAGATGAACTTTGTGGTTTTTATAGTCCACAATTTATAAAATAAATAAATCAGAAGGTGTATTTCTTGAAAATAATATTTAAATCGAGTTTAATTTCTCATAATTTCAACAGAATCAACAATATTCTTAGCTCGCTTCTTGTATGTACTTCACACCTTGAAAAGTATTTTTATTTTACAATTTATAACTAATCCATCACTTTCCCAACCCCCCCTTTGGTTAGAGTCCTGCAGAAGCCACTGCCTGCTGGCGTATTATTTAATACGGGCTGGGCGATAAGGCTCCAAAAACTCGGTTAGCTGGCAGCCCACTTTAGGGCGCTTCTGGGTTTTGGCCTTCCTCCCTTTCTGGTTGTTGTTTCTCGCTTTATTTTTTGCGCTTAATGCGCCAATTCTGACAACAGTCACCAGGGGGAAGGGGAGGAGATGTGAGCCAGCGGTAGATAGAAGGCAACTCGGCAGGAACGACCCAAAGTCAAATTGAGTAAAACGCATTGAAAACTTAAGTAATTTCCCAAGAACGGCCCACAGTTCTTAAAAGCTTTCTTCTTCTCATTTTTTTTTGCTTTTGTTCTAAAACGAGAAGCCCGAAGCAAGCGTTTCTGCCTTACTTTTTTTTATTATTTTCTTTTTTCCCGTTTTGCTCCTTCGGTCTTGTTATTGCAGATGGCCAAAGTTGTTGGCCAAGCAACAAAAATGTGTTTTATATTGTAATAACGAAGAATGCACTGAAGTCGAAACACGGCGGTGGGAGGGGCGGGAAAGCGGAAAAACAGAGAAAAACAGAACAGCAAAGCACAAGCAAGAATTCATAAACTGTTTAATGAAGCAGAGCAATTACATAAAGCCAAAACCGAAGTGAACAAATGCAGCAAAGAAATGCCGAAGAGCGATAATAAAGCCAATTAAATTCTGAGTAACTTTCGAAAGCCATAAGATACATATTTTTTGGTCGGGAGGGGGAGTGAAAAGAACACATAAAGTCTGAGAGCATTTTTAAAGCAATAAAAGGGAGTCCCAGAAACTAATTAAACATAAAAATATGTATTTTTAGGATACATAATTGCTATTGTTTTGTTGTTTGTCAGAAAACTGTATCTCTATCTTAAAAGCAGTCAATTAAAATCAGTAAAAAGGAATTACATAAGTTATTGATAGCTTTATTTAGTGTAAAATCAATCAATTTATAAAGAAAAGGAAGTTCTCTGTTAGTTAATGACTTTTTAGTTCATTTCTTTGACAAATTGTAATAAAAACTACTAAAACTCAACTTCAAAAAGTAAATACTTTCAAAATTGTTTTAAGAAATAGAAACCCCGGCTCCTTAAGTACTTGAAATAGCTATCTTTCCACCAATCTGAGTTTCTGGATAATCAGTTTCTTGGATTCCCCCTCCTAACATTGACCTCGTTTTCTCCCATACAGTAAGATGTTTAGATGTAATCGAAAAAAGCGTGTCAAGCCGTCCTCTTTACAAAGAATCAACCCTAAACTAATGTAAACCACGACTTTTAAAACTAAAAACGGCTCTAGAAGAAGGGACAGAGAGACAACTTAGTTGGTAGAATAGCAGCCAGAGTGAGGCGTGACCTGAGTCTAAGCGTGCGTGTGTGTACATAAAGATGGAAAGCATGTGAAATTGAGGCGGAAAATGTCCGCCCGCTTGCCCCTGGCCCATCATCTTGTGCGTTCGTGTGTGTGAAATACAACAAAAAAGTCCCAAAAAAAAAACAAAATAAGAAAAGCTAAAAGAAAAGCCAAATAAAACAACAACTACAATCAGAGAAGGGGAGAGAGAAAGCGACGGTGGAATAGCGATTCAATGTCACAGATACAAACGCCCGCAGGCAGTGGCATATAGTACGCGAACCCACACCTCCAGCGCCTATGTATTATACTGCTCCTCACGTATGTAGAGAAAAAGCTATAGCCGCAGATTAGTGAGCCCGATTCAAGGAGCAACGAAGACGGAGACGGATACGACTTCGACTTCGACGACGACGACAATCAACATTCATCATACGCACCGTGGGACGCGGCGTACAACGCAAATGCAGCCCCCGATCGATCGGTAAGCCGAAAAGCTAATAAAACGCACACACACATACACACATCACCATTTACAGGGAAACTCTGCTGTTTCGTGACTCTATCTATCTCTCTCTCTCTGTACACACCTTGCTAAAGTTTGATTTGAAGTTTTTTGTTTTTATTGATATTTCCGTTGTTGTACTAATACTAAACAAGACTAACCAATAAGTAGGCTAAGTGAAGGTAGTTAACTCTTTGGTTTCTGTTTGGAAATAGTTAATCCTTAGATCTTGAGACATTTCACTTCATTTTCTCAATGTAATTATGCCATGAAAACTGAATTTAGTCAAAGGGAACCTTACATCCTAATTAAAATTTCCATATTTTTAGAATTCAGACTCATTTTGAAATTATAAGATTAAAGAATATATACATATATATTTAACTGCAAATAAATTTCCATATCAAATATTAAACTTGAAAATGAGAGTCACAAGATTCTAAGGATTATTTTTCTCTTACAAAAAAACCAAACCCTTTTGTTGCGCCCAATGTTGTGCTATGCGATGATGATCGTTAATAACGATGATGTTTGATGATGACTACTCCGGCCGTGTGATAAATGAACCAACTTATTTATGGCTGGTGGTATTAACAAGCATCTGAAATATGTGCTGACACAAAGAGACTCACTCGAACACCCACACAAGTGCGGTGTGTGGTATTGGCACAGCTAAGTTTTTCTGTTCAATTCACGCGGCGGAAACGTGCTGCCAACAAAACAAAAATCGGTGTACCTTGCACCGTCAACAAAAACAAGAACAAAATGAAAACACTAACAAAAAACAACAGCATAAGCATAAGCATCACCATCGACATCAACACCACCAACAGTCAACAACAAAAACAAAACCTATAATAACAACAAAATCTCAGTGCTCAAAGTTCAATGACGTTGGCATCGTCATTCCAACTCAATATGTTTGAAACCTAATGGAAATTTTCTATATTTTTTTCTGGCTTGCGGCTAAATTTGACCAGAATTCCATGGGAATCCCACACCCACCGCCATGAACTGTTTTCCAGGGAAAACCTTTATATTTTGAAAATTGGGTCGGCAAAGTTTTCTTTCTGGGGAATATAGCCATATATTTTTTGTGGTTACAGGGCCTGGCATTTGCATACTGTTGATATTGAGCAATCTGTGTATGTTAAAGTATAGCAAACATATGATGATTTTGTAGGAAAACTTTTTATTATAGTTTAGTTTTGAAGGGAATAAAGAAAGAGTTAATTAAAATGTAAAATAATTATATACCAGAATTGTGCTTGAAAATTATGAGTATTTGTACGAAACTGATAACAAAATGAATACAAGCAAACAAATAAATAAATAATAAAATCATTAAATAAGCTTCAAAAGTAAAAAGTATGTATTTCTTTATTTACCATTTCTATTTAGTTTCCCCCTATTAAATCCCCTCACCCATTGATGTGAAAAACCAATTATTTTTCACAACATCACACGAAAACTAGCTGCCCTGCCTCTTCCACCAATTATGGTAGAGTCTTCCTTGTAGGGGCCCTAATGACGGCGATTCCTTCAGTGTCCCACCAACCATTGGACTGCCAGTCAAATTTATGACTAAAGCGAAATAATAGACAATTGACGTCACCGTAAAATAGGTATAGGAATTTCTTCTTTATTTATTATATTTTTATTTGGCTTTTACGTTGGATGTCTTGTCTAGTATATCGAAGCATATGCGGTAATACTTTCCGCGTTGCGTCAAGGGAAAATCGGAAAAGCGGGAAAAGAAAGTGAACGATCTACAATCCTCACAAGATGACTTATGGAGGCCGCTGCGTTGATCTATTGCTGATAAAGTGAAAGTCAAGTTATGTTAGAAATGTAATTATTCATGTCTGAGACCGAGGAAAAACAAAATACAAACATACAAAATAAAAAATACAAAACAAACAAAGAATCCGAACAAAATTTTTGAAGAACATGCTAAATGTAGTCGCCGAAAGGGAAGCCAGGCGCCCAAGGAATGTCAATGGGCAGCATCAGTGCTGCCAGAAAAGACATTTATTTTGAAAACAAGAACTATTTTCCAAAGAAGAAATCTAGTGGAAAACCTGTAAAGAAACTAAAGAAATTTAAAAAATTTAAATGGCAAAGAAAATCACTAAAGAAATCAAAGGAAATGTTTAAAGGATGTCTTGATATTGGTTATAAAATTACCTCTCGAAAAAATTAGAGAAAAATCTAATAAATAATATAATTACGCAATTTTAAGATATAAAATAGACAAGATAGATAAAAAGATATTTATCTAAAGCTAACAATTATTTCTAAACTAAGTTCCAAGAAAACATATATATTTCCCAGCTTAAATCGTTTAGAAAAATCTCAAATTCTGTCCGAAAAAAGGAAAAATCTGACAGCACTGATGGGCGGCAGTGCCTTTTTGGAAAATATGTGTAGTGCGACTTTGGTTTGTTTTGCCTTCGCGTCTGGCGTCTCGACGGGCGATGGCCGTCGCGTCATTTATCTGTCAGCGTTTGCCTTTGCTTGATGAACTATTAATTTCTGGTTGCCGAGCCACGAATTTATTTTCGTCAACTGCGGCACGTGTGTCGCGAACATCATCTCGGATGCGGCAGCTGATATGCCTGTCGATGTGGATGGTGCCAAGGGTTGGGGATGTTCATAAAAAATAATTTGAATAAATTCCTTGCAGAGAGCCGCCAAACACACACTTGCGAAATCCCTGCAGTAAAATATGTGGAAATAAAATACGAAATACGAAATTTGTTGAATATTTATCAGGCGTTAAAACGTACCTACATACACTTTGTTGATTTCAAAATGTTGATGGCTTCAACATCATCATGGTGGGTCCTCGTCCCCCTTTTCTCTGAATGCAAAATGCATGACCATCCCATCGGTCTCGTGGTAATCCGATTTGCAGGACATCCAAATTTATGTTTCACATTTCAATGTAACCGCAAATCCATTAATTATAATCTGATGCAAAATACGTACATTTGGCCAGGCATCGAATGTGATTTTGTGATAGAATTGAAGGGAAAATACCTCGAGTTCTGCAACAATGCACATTTCAATTCAATTACAGAAATGGAGTTTCGTTTATGAAATGATAAACTAATGTGACTGATTTAATTACACGTTGTTGTGCCAGAAATTATCTAGTGAAAATTATGACACACATTTCAATGGAAACTCAAGAGCAAAACTGATACTAAATAGCCTTTGTTTGTGAATACATTTTTACTTTGTGAAAATGTAACAATATATACATTGTGAAGTATCTAATACAGTGTAGGAGGAAACAAAATTGGAAACTGCTTTTGTTTTTATGGAAAATAGGGAGAAAAATGCTTGAAATAATGTCAACTTAAATTTTTAGAGCTTTTGTTTCTAATATTTAATGGGGGAATTTTAATGTTAAAACTTTTAATATGTAAAAGGAAAGATAAATGAAGAAGACTATAAAATTGTTGAGAATTACATGAGAATAGTTTTTAATTCTATTGAAAATATGTTTTATGTGTGCTCCTAAAATATTTCTTAAACTAAATGAAGAACATTTTTAAAAAGCCAGGAAAAATGCTGAAAAGTGTAAATAAACAAAGACTTTTCATTAATTTTATATGCTAATATCAATTTAAACTGAAAGTTTACTATGCTTTCAATAGCAATAATCAATTATAAGTCGATCAAAGTAACTGCTTTCCCACTTATAATATCCCTTAAATCCCTTAAAATTCTTTACTTCCTTTTCAACAAAATATCAACCTGTTTTGGTACCTTGCAACTTTGTTGTATGCAGAGCCAGCACTTAATTGGAAGACGTCTGGCAGCGGCACCATCAACAAAATCCGACAGGGACGACAAAAGGCAACAGCGGCTGTTGCTGGTTCTGTTTTGTGATTCCGATTTGGATTCGGATTCGAATGCTACAGACAACGACAGGTGGTCGCTCATATACTGGGAGTGGGACTGCCATTGCGACTCGGAATGGGACTCGGATGGGGGGACCATGGCGATAAAGCGCAGCGGTTGAAGTAGCTTCGGCCTACACGGCGTATGAGGGATGAGATGATCGCACAGGTTTCGCTTTATTCTCGCTCGCAAATACGCTATGCGAAATTCGTATGGGAGCGAGAGGTAGTATGTCCATTAGCTGATTTAATGAAATCGTAAATCAAATGAGCGGATTGCTAAAAATATACATATATCTCTGGCGCGTATTTTATGTTTTTTGAAGTGGAACTTATGCTACAGCAATGAGCAAACAGCGACAGGGCGGCAGCCGCCGAACAATAGATGAAACGTGGACGATTGTGCCAAAGTACAAGCCTTTTTGAGGCAAGAATACACTGTGAAAGAATTGTATCTGATTGTTATTTGAATAGGAAATTCATTTATTAAGTCATTTTTGGGGGTTTCTTTTATGTATTGGTACCTGAAACAATATAATAAAATAATTTATGGATTTATTCGATTTATTTTAGACAACTTCCACTATTTCTAAAGAACTGAAGGACATTTTTATTCTTAAATTTATATTATCATTTAAAAAAAGTGATTAATGACCTTCCCCCACATACCTTTCAAATTTCAAAACAAAATAAAAATTAAAATATCATGAAACTTACAACGTTATTAACAAAGAAACTGTCTTTTATTTTGTATTAGAATAAATGCGATTTTTTCAACAGTGTATTTATAGCACGAGTGTGTACTGGTTGCCTCTAATGATGAGCACATGTAATGCGTCGTATTGCAAAACTTGGCGTTTTATTTCGACATTTCTCGCCGTGAATAATGCAAGCGATTCGGTGATCGCCCCTTCGGATTGGTCTGCTTGGGCTGGGTTTTGGTTTTGGGCTTTTTGGTGTTGCTTTCTGCCAAAAGTGCAGCATTGTCGCCGCCGCCGTCCTGGTCGTCTTGGCCGTCCGTCTCTCACTAGGCGTGTCCGTTGTGGCCAAGATTTCGCTTGGCTGGCCGGCGTCACAGTTTTCGCGTCTGCGTCCGCGTCTGCAATGGCACTTTCCCATGGATGCCAATGAGTGTGCGCGTCTTTATTTAATTAACATATTTTATGTATATATATGTTTGCATGCAGCCAGCCCAGGGGCGTTGTGATTTATGCCTGGCGTTTTGTGCACTTTATGCTGCTGCTGCCTTTCAGCCGCCGATTGTCATCTCTAAGTAGCTAAGGATAACCCATTCCCATTCCCAGCCGAATCCCTCCCCTGCCGCCATATTAATCGCGTGCATTAGTCAACTGCGCCTGTCTCTCATTGTGCTTGGCACTGGCCGTGTGACTAATTTGATTACACTCACCAAGAATTTGAAAATATTTGAAATTTGACTTTATTTTGAGGCATTTTATTCTACTAGATGTCCGCCCGAGAAGCTTTGGCTTTTTTCTGCATTAAATTAATGCTCACTTACTGTGCCAGCCAACTATTGTTATTTTTATAGCAAATCAAAGCATTCGGCGAGTGTGTGGCGGCTGTGTGTGTATCTTTCGGATGCTATCGCCAGTATCCGTGAACATTCCTCAAACGATATGTCATCAAAATGTGATTAATTTTAATGCCTTCAACTCGGTACTTAATATATTTGCGATTTACTAAAATTAGCATTGGCAGCAACATATTTTTATATGTCAAAAAATGGTCATGGGAAGTCGGAAAAGATTTAGCAAAGTATCCTTTATTGCCTTTGAGGATGAACAGGAAATTTATGATACTTGCATATTAAAAAAAAAGTATTCGCGGACTTTACAGACGTTCAGAACCTAAAAGGTTTGTTAAAGAGAACTTCTTCTTAGGCTTTAATTGGCCTTTAAATTTGGTTAAACCTATTTTAACAATATCTTCCAACTTTCTATATGATGAACTCGTACTCTTAAACAGTCAATGATTACCAAATCAATATTGCTCGAATTTCTAGTCAGAAAAGTTAAGGAAATTGAAAGTTCCCATTGGAAGCCATAAAATGGCTTTACACACACACGCACACACTCCATAAGGACTGTTAACCCAATTCATGGAGAGGAGTACAAAAGAAAATGCAACTCTCAAAAGCCATTTAAGCATAATGTGCAATAAAAATTATAAATAAAGCCGAGACGAAGAAGGGTGCTGGGTGGCTGGTAGCTGCCCCAAGGCACTCCGCTGGGAATGAGCCTCGAATGTTTATGGGTGGCGCGTTCTCATTAGGCAAAGTGTTCGATAATTAAATAGAAATGTAAATCAAGGCATCAGCTGCCCCTCCTCTCTCTCTGTCGCACGTGTGGCAATTAGCGGGCGATCGGCGCACAGCTGTTTAATTGGCACTAAAGCAAAGATTGAAGTACTCACAAACATTCACATAGAGAGAAGGAGGTGCTACGGGGTGCCGATTCTATATATGTTCATATATATAGGGGGTTGTCCCCCCGATGCTCATGCTGTTTATTGAGCGGCAAATCAAACGGCCAGAAATTGGCTTATACGCAAACAAACAACAACAAAAACATTAAATAAAGTATACATCTTTATTCGCGGATATATACACGCGATATATGCGCGATATATATATTCATATTGATGCGGATGTGCGATAACAAAGTAGTTTATGTTTATTTTGGGAGCGCGCGAATGATTTTAATTGGATTTTGATATGAAGTATCCACCAGCAGCCCACCATCTCCATGAAATCCGTTTGCATCCACCTCACCTTGGCAGAGGCCTGCCGCTTTCAATCTGTCTTTAACATTTTACACACGATTATTTTTAGTCTGTGGTCTAACATTGAAAATGAAAATGTTTATAAGTATGTTTGCCGCCATCTAATTCTGCGCATAGTTATTAATATTATTTTTATGAGAATTTCTTGTTTGGCTGTTGATGCCGATGACACGGCCAACGGGGCGTATGCGCTATAAGTGCTGCGCGTGCTCTTCGTTTTTATTGAGGGGGAGGGAGTGTCGGCTGGCGGTGGTTGTGTTTGAAAATATAAAAACAAGCCACTTAAAAAATAGACAAATTGTTATTCCATCGATCTGGATGACGACTACACTAAATTTATTATTATAAAATACATATAAAAGCGAGCACAACTGAGGCATTCTAAGGAGTTCAAGCGAAACATGAAAAGGAAACCATTATGAAAATAAAGATAGAATTTTCAAATATAAACATTGAGGTAGCTTTCAAAGATTGTACATTATTATTGTGAATTTTTCAGAAAATAATATAGCAATAAAACAAAAAATAATATAGAGGAGCATCATGGCTTCTTGGGTCTTCATTAATTTGGTGTTCAAGGAACCTGAACACACAAAATAAACCGATTAGAAAATAAACAAATAAAAATAACACATTCTGTGATAGGTAAACATTGAGTTATTTAAATATTAAATGGGTTTTATTAAGAAATTCCTCGGTGTTGATTAGCCTTTTATAAACCCTCACGAATGCTCTGTTTAATTTCTTATAAGATAAATATACAAATATATTCTTGTACACTTATAATAATTCCCTTTTGAAACACTATCATGGGTTAGTCATGGAATTCTTGGGCCACCATTGTTGTTTTTCTTACCCTGTTTATTGTGGTTTCTTTTTATCGCCGATTCTGTTGTGGTATTGGTGTTGTATCGCGCCTTGGCTTTCTTCATTAGTGTGTTTTAGTGGGCGCCTTGCCAACGATTTTCCGAAACAAATTGTCGTCGCGCTCGACAACATTCCGCACGCTTACGGATCATACATGTGCACTGCACTCACACACTGAGAGCGGAGCGAATGCGACCCACTGTGACACAGTGGGCCAGTAGAGTTACGAGCCCCACTGTGCGCCAGTAGCAGCAGCAATGTGCAGTCTGCAACGCGCACACATCGCTCATACATATTCTTAATTAAAATCCAACAACCGATCGCCCGACATACAGATACCCAGATACTTTGACTCGGCCATCACATTTACCAGACCCACAGGGACACTCAAAAAAATCAATTTCAACAAATGCTTATTGTTAAAAATGCCATAAAGAGCTTGTATACATATAAAGGTAAAATGAAATATTGTGAAAATAAGGGAAATTAATGGAAAATACTTTTTGAAAAATATAGACTGTTTTGTGGTTTCGGGAAAATAATTAAAAAAAAGGAAATATAAATTTTAAACGCCCTTTCAATTTCAACAAATTTTTATTAAAGTTATAAATAAATTCCTTAATTCGGTTTTTTGCAAATTATTGAGTTTTCTCTGTGCAAATTGCTTAGAAATTGCAATGCAAGCTGCCAAGCGAATATCCAAAAAGCCAGACCAAAACCCAAACCAGATGCAGACGCAGTTGCAGATGCTAGAGGCATCTGATGCATTTGGCAGCTCCTTAGCCTGTTGCCTCAAAACGCAATCTGGCCGTCCGTCCTGGGGTCCCTCCATCATGTCTCGCACTGTACTTACATGCGTGCAGCCAAAGTCTGATGTCCAACAACATGTGTAATGCACACAGCTTCGCCTTTGTCAGCCCCTTCGACACCCAGATATTTACACCAGAGAAAAAACTAATTAAAGAAGTCTACAAAATATCTTAAAAACTACAATTTTAATAGAACAATAATATTTAAAAGCTTTATTGGTTTAAATTTAAGTAAAAAATATAGTTATGTAGAATATAAATATATTCTCGTATATTTACACTATTTTTTCTGAGTGTAAATGTCTAGTTGCCGAAAAGTTCCCTTGGCCAACTGCGCCTTTTGACGACGCTCGTGTGTCTCTGTCTCTGTTTCTGATTCTGATTTCGCAATCGTTTCAAAATGCTCTATTTATTGCCTCGAAAGCATAAGTTTCGTCAGAAATTTGAACACAGAGGTAGAGCCTTGCCCTTTCAGGTTATTTTGGCTTATAAATTAATAAAACGTAGTGATTATGAGGTGTATTAAGTCTGCTGATTTATATTTGTACAATTTTTTATTACATTTTCTGAGGTTATTTTATACTTGAAACACTCATGACTAAATATATTCTTAATTACCTTTCATCTAAGCTTATTTGAAGAACTAAAAACATTACAATTTATTGACCAAAAATTAGTGTAAAAAAGAGTATTCACAAGACTCACACAACGCCTAATAAAGATTTGTCATCTTTGCCAATCTTTTTTGCACGACTTTTTCTGGCATTTGTGGCGCATGTTTTGCCAAGCGTTACCGAAACGGGTGGGACGTAGGACAAACATGAATTAAATTAAAAATAAAACTATAGAACATTGTAATTAAATAACTAAAAACAAAAATAAGCATTGCCCGCTGACAGACAAAGACTATTGTGTACCAAAATAAAACTGCATGAGACAGCACCAGAGACACTGACAACGACAACGGCAACGATGGCATCGACATCGACATCGAAAAACGACAAAAAGAAAATGCAGGAAAATGGAAAGGAGACTAGCATCGATAGAGGAAAATTCGCCAGAAATGCAAAAAGCAGCGAGTGCATAGAATAATTGAAATTTTCAATGCTGCAACTTGAAACAGCGAAGCAAAACGAATCGATGAAAAAATATTGTATCTCAAAGATGCACAGAAAAAAAATAGGAACTAAAAAATATTATCCTGTGAATAGTTTCACTTCTTTTTAATATTAATTTAATAATTTTAATTTAATGCTGTCAGAATAAATGGGGAAATTAGGGGAAATTAGTAGTAAAAAGCTTAATATTAAAACATTACCAAGGGTTTCCTTTTCATAGTAAATTAATGGTATTTCTTAGTACCAAGTTATCTTACAGTGAAACCTTTTTAGGTGTATATATTATATAAAATATCTATTAACAAATATTCATGATTTTCAAGCCTGTTCGAAATATTTTGGAATTAATTTCTTTGTTAAGCTGAAAGATAAATATTTTATATTAGGTTTTAAAACCCAAAATAATAATAATATTTAACTTGACCTATAATAGGGCTTAAAGTAATAAATTCATTAAAAATTCAATGTTAAATTTAAAACCCATTTTGCTTACCCAAAAGTTTAATAAATACTTTTTAGTTTCACCACAAAAAAAAAAAAGATGAATCCTTGCCCAACTCATTTGTTTCCTCTGTACGACTTTCGCCTAAGGATTAACCAGAAATGCCCAAGCAGAAAATTCTTTAAAAATTATTCAATGCCATATCTTTTGCCCGCTAATTTCGCCGACAAGCTAATCCCCTGTGACCGTTCAGAGCTGGCCAGCCACCCTGCCGGTGGGTCAGTCAGTCAATCAGCCAGTCAATCAGTCAGTCAGTCAGTCAGTCAGTCATCACATCGCTCAGCCAACAAACTCAGACTAACCGCCATTTTCGTCCACCGCCCCCGTCCTCCATCTTTCGAGAAGTTTTCCCAACCGCAGCGCGTTTTCCATACTTTTCTTTGCATCGTGCGTGTGTGTGTGTGAGTCGCCTTTTCGTATTGTGCATGTGTTTGATTTCTTGATTTCACTATGTTTTATGCGCACATTTTTATGCATAAATTTTTGTATTTGTTTCATTTTTCGTTTTTGTTTTCTACTTTTTTATGTCACAAAAAAAAAGCGAAAACGAAACCAAAGAAAAATAAGAATGAGAAAAGCAGCTACGAATTCGAATATGTTCAATCATACCAAAAACTTTTTTCAGATTTTTGATTTTGTATCCCCATCATCACCACCACCACTACCACCACAACTACAACAACAACAACAATAAGTACAAGCACCAACAACAACAACATCAACAAGAACATCGTCGACGGCGTCAATTGCGACGATGGCTGCCATAAATACGGTAAGTACGCGACATCGACATCAAAAAACCAAACAAATTGAAAAAAAAAAAACAAAGAAAAAACCAAACTATAAACCAAAAAAAAAAAGTAAATTAACGCCAGCAGAAATAACAATTATGGGCGGGAAAGAAAAGCAAACATCGAGGGTGCGCAATCAATCATAAGGAAGAATAATTTATGACACATGACGATATATACATACCATATATGTATGTATATAAACATATTTATATTTAAAAATTTATACCCAAAGCAATTTGCATATCTGGCATATCCAAACAATCTTTTATAACCGCATCGATCGATTATTTTTTATTTGTTTTTATAATGTGTCAATAGAAACAATTTTCAGGCAGGAGATATGCTTTATAGTTGTAGCTGGGAAAATGTTTTTTACGATTTAATTTATAAAATGTAAAATAATTATTAATTACTAGAATATGTAAGAGACACACACACGTACATACATTTGTCCTGGCTTACGTAACTTAGGGATTTCTGCTATTAGGACGTAATTTAATGTTAAAGTTTAACAACATTTTTCCTCAGTTTTGCTACTTTTAAGTTTTCTAGTTATTAAACGAACTACAACATATAAAAGAAGACCTATAAGTACATTAATTACTATAGAAAATGTGTTTAAAGTAAGTCATAACAATAAAGTTTCGCGAAATGTTATAATAAACTATTTCTGGCTGTGACACTTTCCCCCCTTTTTCCAACGATAATTGCCACACTTGCTACGCCGACAATAATGTCGATGTCGTAAAACGTTTTAAACCAAATTTGTTTTTAAATATAAATACATATTGAGCTTGTGATATTACGCATACGGCATGTTGTACGCCAGCTGATACCCGTGCGAAGGCCTTTGAAGGCTGCCCAATCATAAACAAAATTAAAAATTGAGGAACACACACAGGCGGATGATGAATCTGCCGCTAAAGATGATGACGAGCCCTTGCTCATGAGCGGCGGCGTGTTCCAAACATGTGTTTCGGCTCATTTTACTAATAAGCAAGAATGGGAAATAGAAAAGCCCGATGACAAATTGCCGCCCAGCACATATTCAATTTTACGCTGACATCATCCCGATGTCGGGATTTTTCATTAACATATCGGAGCCTCACCTTGCCCAGCCTTGGCTGTGCCAAATTCAAATCGCCGGAGTCTGGCTGCAGTGGAAATATGATTTTGGCAGCACCCAACTTTTCCTGCAGCCCTCCCCATGGCTCCTCGCTCGCTCGCTCACTCATTCATTCATTCTTTCTCGGCAGCCTTTGGCTTGTTTTTTTTTTTTTTTTTGGAGTGACATTGACATTTGATTGACACGTGAATCACGCCGTAAAAACACACCCACACATACCCCAGAGAGAGTCCAGGTAGCACCGGAGTAGGGGCCGTGTCGTAACAGGATACGAGTATGTCTCGTCCCGCAGCCCCGTTCACACTTCTCCACCGAGGGATATGACAGCTCTCCTCCTCCTCCTAGCCCCCAAATGGCGGGGCTCATAAATCTTTGGGGTTGCGCAAGAGAGCAACAACATATAATTACTTCTTGATACCTGAATTGATTTAGCGTGAACATAATTTATGGAAACATTTGATTATGCGATAGCTGGAGCGTCCTTCAGTTTCGATAAGGAAACGATTGCAAAAGACTTAAGTACTTGTTGCTGGAGGGTGCAAAAGTTGAGATACGTTATGACACTTGGATTTATTTGATTGTATCTCAACACAAGGTTGAACTTTGTTTTCATAAAGAGGCTTTCTCTTGAAAGTTGGAAACTCAAAGGACTTTAAACCGGTTAACTTTGGCTGAAGTTTGCATAGATAACTAGCAGATTTGCTGAACTTTGTTTTGTTTTAAATTAATTACTAATTACAGATAGTTTGTATTTCAATGCCAGTATCTTGGGAGAACAAATGAATAATATAATACACTTAATTAACTGAAGTGTTTTGTTATTTTACAATACAATTGCACTAAGCTCAAATATCTGAATTTAATTAGCTTAAAATGAGAAAAGAGTTACAGATATACAAATTCAAGAAATATAGTAATAAAGTAATTTCGCTTTTAAGGCACCTATTTACCTGTAAATAAATTAATTTACGAAATATCTGAGACATTTACTTCCCAATATCGATAAACAAACTATTGAATTGAATTTAAGTGCTTCAGTTTTTGTTTGTTTAAAATGCCGAAAATCCTCTTAAAACATGAAATTACTTTATACCTGGAAATGATTTGATGTGAACATAATTTATACAAGAATTTTATTAGGATATAGCCCGAAAAGCCTTAAGAAAACGATTGAAATGGATTTACCATAAAAGACCAAGTTTTGTTTGCTTTAAAATGGAATAAATGTTAAGCAATCCACGAAATAATTTCGACTGATTACTTTAAGAATTTCAAAGCAGCGACAAGGTTATCACAACAATTGATAAACATAAATCTAATGTACTCCTCCTCCTGCCCATATATATCTCATAGCCCACTGGCACATTTAAATAAACAAATTCTGTGTGTTTTTTGGAGAACATTAGCGCGGGGGCGGACAGAGATGAGTCGGTGGTCGGTGGTCTTGGGGCCACTTGTGGCTCCATTTCCAGTTTAGTTCATTCAGGGAACTTTTCATTTCAGCTAGCCGTGTTTTTTTCTTGTGTTTTCTTTTGTTTTTTTTTTGCACACAACTTAAACAATAATAAAGGCATTGTTTATTTACTTTACGTGAAATTTTATGCCAGTTTCATTGTCTTTGCTTTTGGTTATTTTGCACTAACGCCGACTGGATCTAAATGTGAATCAGTATATCCCGTTTGTGTTATTGTTTTGCTTTCATTGTGGTCGCAGGCACTTTTGGAAATTTATGCCCAGCCATTTTATTTATTTTTACTCGCGTTTTGTTTTGTGGTTATGGGCAATTGCAGGCCACATTAATTGGGCATTGGTTGCGGTTTATAAAGCATTAATTGCCCCCATCTAGCAGCGGGTGCCCCGCTGACCTC
>VNJN01004668.1:0-11376 GCA_008042485.1 Drosophila mayri | reverse complement strand
CCCCCCCCCCCCCCCCCTCTCTCAAGAGAGACCAATTTATGACTGCAATTTTATTGCATTTAAATGAATATATGTCGACGGGGGGAGGACTGCCAAAAGGATGGGCCTCAGTTTGCCTAAAAATACACAATTGTTATACGGGTGCCAAGTGCGAAATGTGAATCGGAATGGCAGGGGGCCACACGGCGTATGCTTAACGGGCTTCCGTATTTACTGAGGCATACACGAAGTGAGTGCATTTAAATTCAATTAATTATGCGGCGCGTCGTCCATTAGGCGACAGTTGCTGTGAATTATCAATAATCTCAACTAATCTCGCCTGACAGCCATTGCTGTCGCGCCTTTTGGCAGCCATTTCGACCCCCTATTCTCTCTCTTGCTAAAACATACACACACAACACCACAGCACACCCATTATGTGGTATATAGGCATTATGAACTATCAGCTATTGTGTATCTCGCAGGTACCCAAGAGCATACACCTGCCATTGACCACTCTTAGCAGCGCCCCGCGCGTGTTGATGTGCAGCGCCTCCGTGGGCACCGAGGGATCAGTGACTCTGCAACTAAGGGATGCCAATGCCTTGGAGGCAGCCTCAGCCTCTACGAAGACAGCGGGAACAGCATCTAGCGGAGCAGCAACAACGTCCACAAATGGCGCTTCAACTGCGTCAGCGACGACGCTAGACAATGCGCTGACCATCGGCTATCCGGATCCGGAAATGTTGGCAGATGTCTTGGGCACCATTCAGACAGCCTGTAAGTCAGCTTTGTAAATAAACATACAAATGATTTATGATTAATGAAAATAATGAATCATTATTGTTGCAGCTCTTAAAAACCACAACAGCAACTCAATCACAGCAGCAACTTCAAGCAATAGTTCGGCCAAATCGAATGTCGGCAATCATCTGAGTAATCCCAATAAGATAACCATAACCAGGCGAAGTGTGCAATCGGTCAGCACATCCACCAATACTCCCAGTAGTGGCAGCAGTAACAGCAGCAGCAGCAGCAGTAGTAGCAGCAGCAGCAGTAGCAGCAGCAGCAGCAGCAACGGTACTAAGACCAACACTAGCTACATTAAGAACTGCTTGATCCGCAGCAGCAGCTGCAGCAACACGGTCACCAATGTCACCACGCTGGCGCAGATTATGAGCAACAGCAGCACCAGCAGCGCGGCCAGTTTACTCAATCAGCACAACAACAACAGCAACTGCAGCACCGCCTCCTCCGTGGGCAGCAGCATTAGCATTGGCAGCAGCCACAGCAGCGGCAGCAATAGCAACAGCAACGACAGCAACAGCAGCTCCGGCGGAGGACACAGCTTAAGCTTCAAGAGCTCCGGACACGGTCATAGCAGACATGTGCCCGCTTCCGGCGGAGTAAGCACAGCGGCGGCAGCCACCAACACCAACTCGTCGGGGATTGGGATTGGCATTGGCGGAATCATCAGCGTTGAGGCGCCGCGCAAGAATCGCCCCAAGTTATCCTCACCGACGCGACACGGTCCGCAGCAGTGTCAGGTGCGTAACGATTGAGCATATTAGAAAGAGGTAGCATTGGTTCTTAATCAGCTTTATTTATGCCAATAAAGTGTCAATTCAGCCGACAATCTGCAGATTGCATCGAGTATGTTTCAGACACTTTCGAAAGTATGGCATGCAATCCGCATTCATGTATCCGTGGCCTAATCGCTAATTTATTGTCGGTCATTGCTGAGCCCTGCCAACATGTCGGGGCAGTTGGACAGGCGGTCGAGTGCCGTGCAATATTTATAAACAGACATTAAGGTCGTCTCGGCCAAGTGGCAGGTGAAACGCGCAGAGCTCTCGAAAGTGCCACCGCCGCAGCCTCACGCTCTGCCTCTCCGGCCGTAAAAGTGCGCCGCATTGGCACTTGGAACTAATACGATGGCCCATAGTCCGGCTGTGTTTATACACAGCGCTAATTGAGCGGAGAGCCCGTCTAGTTGGTAATATATGTGCATATGTACTAGACGCTGGTTTGGACAGAGAATGGCTAGAATTGATTATAGGGGATTGGGGGATTGTGGGGGAAAAAACCATCAAAGACTAGAAAGCATTTTCTTTGAATTTATTCCGCCTTTTCACTGAGGAAAATAAAATGGGAGCTTGGTGATTGCAGTGGAAAATTGAAGATATTTTTATACTTAATTGCTGCTGCCATTAAAAGTTGTATTTAAATTAGTATTTCAAAATATTTGAAAGTCGAATTGAAGTATGCCTAAAACCTCTTTAGGTTATGGATCCTGTCTTTGCTGCTTTAAATGATTATTAGCAATCTCTGCACTTATAAATAAAATAAATACTTAAATAAATAAAATAAAATATATTAAGTTGTGAGAGTTTCTCCTGTAGGATTAACATTTTATTAAAATTCTACAAAGGTCCCAGAATGCTTTACTCTTAGCATAAATAATATAATAACAGAAACTAGCTTTTTGGCCTATGCTCATTAAATTTGGCCACTTCTCTTACTCAATTTAGTTTCTTAAAAGTCTTTAATTAATTTTTAAAATTACGTTTTCGCTCTGTGGAAAATTTCAACACCAAAAAAACCTCACCAACTGTCGACTTATCGAACGACTCTCGCCCCCGGGGGCATTCAACACGTTTCGACGTCTGTCAATAAAACTGACAGCCGCTCAAAGTGGCGAGGCTTCAAGTCCTCCGCTTCTCATCCTATTTTTTGCAAGAGTTTCGGCGGTAAAGTACATTTTATGGCGCGTTTTACGATACTGCGGATGCCGGGAGGAGGCGTTGGGTCAGCTGCGGCAGCGCTGGTTGCCACATGGGAATGCCCCATTTCGCCGTTTGCTGCAGGAATTCAAATTGAAGCGCACACACTGCACATACATAGTTTAGGGTGCAATGTGGCCCAGCTTTTGGCTGGTTTTGGGTTGGAATTCGACAGTCGGTGTTCGTTTTTCGAAATTTGTTGGTCGTAATTAGCCTGCGGTGTGTTGTGGCCGAAAAAAAAAACCAACATAACGTATACGCAATGTGGCTCATTAAAATGTTCGGGCCGCAGAGCTTTCAATTATCTAGAGGGCAGCCGACAGTCGACAGCCGCTAATTACACCCTCCCCCTCCGCTCCTGCTCTTTTTATAGACTTGTTGCAAGATCTTTGGAAATGCCTCGGCGCTGGCCAAGCACAAACTGACGCACAGCGACGAGCGGAAATACATCTGTGCGCTCTGCTCGAAGGCATTCAAGCGGCAAGATCACTTGTGAGTAAATGGCGCAGAGCCACCGATCTATTGGTCCACTGATCCACTGATCCACTGACCTCCACCCTCGATATCTTCCCCCAGAAACGGACACATGATGACTCATCGGAACAAGAAGCCTTACGAGTGTAAGGCGGATGGCTGCGGCAAGTCCTACTGCGACGCCCGCTCCCTACGGCGGCACTCGGAGAACCACCATGCCGGTGGGGCGACCACGCCCACAACCACCAGCCAGCAATCGCTCTCGCCCACCGCCAGCTCGAGCGGAGCGAGCAGCAGCAGCAGCAGCGGCGTGGGCGTAGCCACCAGCTCGCTGAGTCTCTCGCCGGCCACAGCCAGCGGGGATGCCAGCTCCCCGGACGGAGCCACCTGCATACGCACTTATATCTCCACGGGCAGCTCGGTGGTGGATGCGGCCACCGGCATCGCATTGTCGGATGAGCAGATCAAGGCCATGAACCTGCCTATCAAGACGGGCGTGACTTTGCTATCGCCCACCACTTCAACATCGTCAAATGCCTCCTCCACGGCCTCGTCGTCATCGTCCTCAGCCTCCGCCTCTGCCTCTATATCGTCGCTCTCCTCGGCGACATCTGGTATAGGTTTGACGGCAAGCTCATCGCCCTCTGGCAGCGGCACCGTGATAGCCACCAGTTCGCCAGCGCCGACCATCACGCTCAGCGATGGGATGAGCCTCGAGGGCGAGGGCCTGACCAGGGAGCAGCTGGACCTCATCAGCAAGATCATGCAGCAGACGAAGCAGACGAGCGCCCAGGTCACCGTCTCCTCGCCCACCAGCGTCAGCTCCTACAAGATTAACACGAACTCGGCGCCGTCGCAGGCCAGGCCGCGGACTTGGAACATGCAACTGGTAGGAAAAAGGATAATTTCTTGCATATTTTATGTTTTTATTTATTATTTATTACACCTGCAGCTCAACAATGCCCAGAATGTGACTGTCACCGTGGAGGACAACACCGATTTGGTGGCTCCCTCTTCTAGCTCCCCCGTGGAGGTCAAGGAGGAGGAACTAAGTCCCCAACTAGTGGCCGCCATCAATCCCCACCTGCTCAACATTGTGAAGCTCGACAAGCCCGTCGAGTGCAATCTGTGTCACCGAAAGTTCAAAAATATACCCGCCCTCAATGGGCACATGCGTCTCCATGGTGGTTACTACAAGAAGGATCCGGAAACCAAGCGTAGCGAAAAGAAGGATTCCAGTGGCCCGCCCCTGCAGACGGCCAGCATTGGTGTCAGAGCCCTCATCGAGGAGAAAATCATCAGCAAGCGCAAGGATATGACAAAGGTGAGTTCAAGGCACATGATCTGCAAGATCCTTGCCATTATTTGCCAGATAAACCATTTTACCAACTTCTCTTAATCCCATTTTTCCAGGGCTCCTTTGTGGTTCCCGCACCGCCTCACAGCAGCGGCACCACAACCACCCTGCGACGATCCATCAGCGACCTGGAGAGTTTCCTTAATCCCAAGAGCAGCTCCAGTGGTCACACCCAGACCCTGACCACAAGCACAGGCACCACCACGGCGGTGCTTCCGGCGGCCACCACCATTAAGAGCAGCAACGGGCTCAGCATCCAGCAGATCGGCCTGCCGCAAAGCATTGAGATCTTCAGCGGCGGCCAGAAGCAGGCAAAGACGCTGAATCTCGGCAGTGGCACCAATACGATCACTATAACCACCAATAATGTGCCCACCACCACCACAATGAGTGCTCTAACCGCTTTGAAGGCTGGCGGCACCATTAGCGGCATTTCCACGGCCACCAACACCGATCCCAAGGATTCCACGCTGATAGAGCTCCTCAAGCGGGGCACACGCATTGCCGTGACCTCGAAAAAGGCACAGGCCCAGTGCCAGACGACATCCGGTGTCCTGATGACATCCAGTTCCACGGCCACGCAATCGATGGGCACCCTCACCGAGCTGACCACCATTGGCGGGAGCAGTGTCCAGACAGTGGGACGTCAGATCATCACGAACAACAATCGCACCGTGATCATACCCTCCGACGTCCAGGTGGTGTCCACCAAGAGCAAACTGAGCAGCCTGAGCAGTCTGGTGAAGAGCACTAGCACCAGCACCAGTTCCACCAATACCAGCTGCTCCTCGAGCAATATTTCGCTGGCAGACGGTACTCCGCTCTCGCTCACCATAGCGCCCAGTCAGGAAGGATCCACTGGCGGTGTTCCAAGTGGAACTGAAGGCGTGATCACGAGCGGTGGCGGCGGTGTCTACACGGTGACATACACCAGCGATGGCACCGATCTCTTCGACGACGCCGAGGTTTATAACGTGTCCGACACAGAGATGCTGCTGCAGACGGTGGACTCGATGGAGCTGCTGAACGACGACGAGGAGGAGCCGCAGATCAAGAGCGAACATTCCGAGGACTTTGCCCTGCTCAGCGAGGCCGGCGACAGTGAGCACACCCAGCTGGTGAAGCTGGAGACGGAGAGCGGGCAGAGCGGCTGCAACACCGCCGGAGGAGCGGGAGCGGCAGCCAATACCACACCGCTGCCCACCTTTCAGCAATTCCATTCCAAGGAGCTGATCATGCAGAACAGTTCGCAGATCCAGGCCATAGCCAGCATGCGGACCGGCGGAAATGGCGCCGGAAGTGGCGTCCTGGCCTCGCCGCTCCACTCACCGCTGGCCTATCCCACGCCGCCGTCGAGCCACGAGAACATGGCCCAGAGCTCGCCTTTCATTGAAGATGCGGCCGCCCAGTTTGTGGACGCCAGCAACACCTTCTTCGGCGACAAGACGGACTTCTCGCACATCTACTTCAAGACGGACGAGGGCCAGGCCACCATCGAGCAGATGAACGAGCATGACAACGAGAAGATCCTCAAGCTCAAGTCGGTGCTGGAGGAGAGCAGCTTCGATCCCTCCATCAAGGTGGAGGACCTGCTCAATGGCACCGACGACGACACTGAGTGCGATCTGCGAGAGTTTGCCGAGACGAATCTTTCGTTTCTGGACGAGGACCAGGAGTTCCTCAACGACTCCCGCAATGCCACCTCGCCGCTCTCGGAGTCCTTCTTCACCAGCGGCATTGGCTCGGCGGAGGATGTGAAGCAAGTCCTGCGCGAAGTCCTGCCGGATGAAAACATGCAGCTGCAGCTGACCAGCGAGCAGCAGGGCGAGAACATAATCGATCTCTACTACCTGCCGGGCCTGGGCTTGCAGTCCCAGATGATGCCCAACTCGGAGGACCCCTTGTTGTCCTCATCGCCCAGGGAGTTTGGCCAGCAGCGGCAGCAGATGAGCAGCATGCAGCCCCTGGAGCAGCAGCTCCAGCAGAATGGCAACCTGTATCAGCAGCAGCAGCAGCCGGAGCAGCCACAGCAGCAGCTCCAAGAGCAACCGCAGCAGGAGCAACCACAACAGCAGCAACAGCAACAATACCAGCAAATCATTCTCCCCCAGCAAGCAGCCAATCAGGGCGAATCCCTGCCAGCGGTGGTGCAGCAGCAAACCGATTTCATGCTGCCCCTGGTGGGAGGACATGGCTTCGCCCAGGTCACCGCCGGCCAGACCCAGTACATGGACAATGGCCAGGGTAACATACAGGAAATGCAGCCACTTAACAGCCTGCTGCAGCCGCTGCTCTACCAGGGAGCCGTCACCTCCAACGGCATAGCCGCCGGCGGACAGGAGAGTCTGCTGCCCACCGATTGCCAAATGAATGCCAATCAGGGGCAGACAACGAATACTCTGGATGCCAGTTTGTTGTTCGCCTGCGGCAACACCATCGCCACCACCAACAGTACAGCCACGACAATGGGTAATAAATCCCTGCTGGCCTCGGGGTCCTTGCCCGGCACTGTGGCCAATCTGCAGCCGCTGTCGAACCAAACCAATTCCATTCTGAAGCGCCGCCTGCGCTCCACGGCGCCCCAGGAGACGCACAAGTTCTCCAAGTTCCACACGCTCTCCCCGCACCGCTCCAAGCTGCGTAAGCCCTCCCGCACCCACTATACGCCTGCTCCCATCCTGAATCCGGATCGCAAGGGCACCGGCCTCTACTGCAGCGTCCGCAAGCAGCTGGGCCTGGGTCAGGGTCTCTTCGATGCCTTCGACGACGACTTTGGGGATCCGGTGGGCCTGGTCGACTTCTCCGACGAGTCCAAGGTGAATCTGGGCTCCACTTATCAGGCGCAGATACCCAGCTGCCGGCCGCCGGAGGAGGCTGCACGGGATCCACTCGGCGCCGAGTTGATGTGGAATCCGGAGGTGCAGGAGGACGAGAAGATCCTGATGCGGTACATTGATCTCAGCAAGTCATCGGCCGTGCCCATGGGCAGTCATTCCGAGGAGGTGGCGCTCCAAACGCTACTCAAGTCCAGGGGCAACTCGGCGGCTGCGGTGCTCACCCTGCTCCAGACGCAATCGGGCGCCTTCCAAATGAAGTGGACGGCCTACGAGCTGGAGCTGTTCCTGCGGGGCCTGGAGAAGCATGGCAAGGACTTTGGCAAGATTGCCAGCGAGGTAAGTCTCAAGGAAGGCGGGGAAATTGAGCTATTAGCTAATAAACTGTTCCGGCAGCTCCTCACCAAGTCCTCCGGCGAGTGTGTGCAGATGTATTACTTCTGGAAGAAGCTGTGCGTGGACTACAAGGTGTCGCACCTGAAGATGGAGCCGGTGGTGGTGATCACACCCGCTGTGGAGAAGCCCTATGTGTGCGAGATTGCTGACTGCTCAGCGGTAAGTTGCAGTTGTAGTCCTTAGAAGGGGCAGCATGTCCTCGTCCCAGTAACGAGCACGGAGTTGCAGCTCGCAGAATCCCAACTTAACCCAAGCTGAAAGCCTCACTCAACGCCCCACCTCACCTCACTGGCTCTTTCTCTCTCTTTCTGTTTACTCTATTCTCTGTATATAACGCTAAAAATATATAAAAAACAATAAATCATACCAAATCCCCGCCTGCGAATGTGCGAATGTAGAGCTTCAGTTCAAAGGCGGCACTGCACGGCCATGTCCGCATTCACGCTTATGGCCGCAGCAACAGTAGCAACACCAGCAATAGCAACAACAATGGCAACAACAGCAGTAGCAACAATAGCAACAATAACCAGCATGGCACGACCACTAGTGCCAATAGTAGCAGCAGCGGCAACATCAACACGAACACCACCTGCGGCAGCAACCTCAATGGCAGCGGCAGCAGCAACATTAACGGCAGCAGCAGCAACTTTGCCTGCAGCAACAATAATCCCGCCAGCAATGCAGCAACTGCAGCAGGAGCAGGTGCAGCAGCAGGTGCCGCACACGGCAGCAACTGCAATCAGACTGGAAGTGGCGCCACGACTGGAACTGCTGCCACCTCCACCGCAAGCTCGGCCACATCCAAGTCGGAGCCGGGAATAAACGCCATACCAGGTGCCGCCAAGGAGGGCGAGTTTCCCTGCAAGGTGTGCGGCAAGTAAGATTCCCCCAAAAGCAAACCAAATCAAAAACCAAAAAGATATAAGCAAAAAAACACCTGTGACAATCCCATTCGAAAATTCGAAAATCCGCAAGCGATTTGAGTGCCCGTGTATTGACTTGAGTTGAGAACGTAAAGCACGCTGTACCGTAAAGTAACTCCGTATACGAGTACTTGGTTGATAGATCTTGAGTTCACTTTTTGATTATTATTTCAATGAGTCCCTCTTGGTTTCCTTTTGAGTTCTACAAGTGATTGCTTCCACTCTCTGTCTGTCTCTCTATACTATATGATATATCTCTTTATATATTTTTGCCTTGAGTTTGTAGATATTAACTATCTTGAGTTCGTATGTCAGTTTCCGGTTTCCCTATGCCATTTAGTTAGAGTTTTCGTCAAGCGATATTAACTGTTGTTATTGTTGTTGTATTGTATTGTTCCACGATGCGAAAAAACCAAAAATACAAAAATATATATTGAATCAAAACCAATACCAAAACATAAACATAACCTGAACCTGAACCTGAACCTGAAACTGAACCTCAACCTAAACCCGAATCGAATTACGAATACAATCAATAAATCGAAATTGCAATTTTAAAGCGAAGAGTCACAACTCGCAAATAGACGTAACCGTAACTGATATCAGCTCCACAAGCCCACACAAGCCGGCAGATGCCGCTGGCCCCATGCTCGGTAAGTAGGATCGCAGTGTCCTCCAGTGCGTTCTCACCTCCGTTCCGTTTCGTTTCATTTCGATATCCTCTTCCGTTCTCACACACATATTGGTCTCTGTTCTCCTCTGATTTCGTGTACAATTTGTCATTTTGTTTCTCTCGATAAACCTAATCACAGCGCTCGCTAAGTGCCTCTAACTTTTGTAAATAATATATTTAAATATATATACTATATATATTTCAACTAACACGGGCTCTGGGGCATACGAAATTTTGGCTAGATCACAAACCCAATCCCCCCAAATCCCCAACAGCTGGACTTTAAATCTGTATCTGAAGCCAAGGAATAACCCCCATCCGAGATCGGCTGTAAATATCCCTCAGCGCACACAAGATTCTCCACTCTCCGCTCTCAACTCTCAGTTTTTTCGTTTTCCCTATGTATTCTTGCTCACTTGTTTATTAAAATATATTTTATTCGTTATATTCCTAAACATAACTCTCTATTTTCCATAGTTATTAATAAACAACAAAGCAAATTTTAACTTCACACAAGGCTAAGTAAGAAGTAAACAAAAAACCAACAAACAAACAAAATTGAACGAAATGAAAGCTTCAAGTCTATTTCGTATCTGTGCATGACTCTCTATCAACCTAAGCCTTAACCTATATCTGTACCTGTGCCTAAGCATGAAATATATGTGTGCTTCATTGTCTTTAAGTGTCCAATTAATCCGCCTAGTCTGCATTCTAGCTTTAGTTGTGCTCGAACTGGTGATCCTTGAGCTGCGTTTTCTCATGATATGCCGCCTTCTGCTCTTGTTTCTATTTCTACCAACCAGGGTCTTCAATAAGGTGAAGAGTCGCAGTGCGCATATGAAAACCCATCGTGTCCAGGAGCCGGATCAGAAACACCAGCAGCTCAGCCATCAGACGGCAGCAGCAGCAGCAGCAGGATCAGGACTAGCCACTGTGGCCACTGCATCCAGCATCACCACTTCGTCGTAGGCGAAAAATGAGGGAAAAACATACAAAAATCGATTGACAATCGCATTAAGCAAGCAGCAAGCATTGTTTACCACTGTTAGAATTTATGCTTAGACGAATTTGAGTCTAAAAATCAATGTCACGTGTACGTAGTAGTTAAAGGCATTTCTTCACTAGCTCTATCTCTATCTCTAGCTCTATCTGTGCCCCGATTCCGATTCCGAATCTCTACCTAGCGATCACCTTCTCTCTCTCTCTCTCTAAACTATCACCTAAGTAGCCACACTTCGACTCGCTTTAGGATATACATAAGTCTAGTCGAGGATTGGTAAAAGTTCAAATTGAATTGTTATTGACTATATACATACATACATATATGGTAGGCAAGTGCAATATTTTATGTTGAGGTAATCCATACGAATATGAATACGAATATGTAAATGTAAATGTATACCTACCGTTTTTTTATATCGTAGGCCTTTATTCAGCTCGACTCGACTGTAGGTGTAACTCTATAACTACCAGTAAGCCGCAGGCTAAAGCCGAGGCGAATCCCGATCTATGATAGATATTAGCGCATAATCTACTGTTAACTACAAGTTTTTTCTACTCAAATACTCGTACATAGTTGCCACACACTACACTGATACTTTTGTAACGAACACACTCAACGAGCGTTGTTCATCTTAACATCCTCTGTCTACTCATGACCGGCAGGCTCAGGGAGAATGGGCGTGGGTTTGATGTCAAGATAAACAAATGTGTCACAAAATTAATAATTGTAGACAGAGACGATAGAGGCAGCAAAGATAACCCATCGGTTAAGGAATCGGACTGAATAAACGTACCTATTGAAGAGGAGACCCAGATGTTATTGGCCTCCATCTATACCCACCCTACCTGTGAGGTTCCATCAGAACCCCACCCAAATACAACCCCTGCTTCACATTCCCTCAGGTGCCCACTAAAATCTTCTACTCCATATTCATATCCATATAATTAACCAAAA
>VNJN01004667.1:0-10268 GCA_008042485.1 Drosophila mayri | reverse complement strand
CCCCCCCCCCCACCATTTACTTTTAATAATTAATTTATCAAGCATACGCAGCGTATGCCCAAAGCACATACACACACACTCAGGTGGATGGAATAACAAGACATTAACACATTGAACAGCTCTTGGTTGGCAATTATTAACACATTAACAGGTCGCTACTTACCTGATTTATTTGCACAATTCATAATTATAATATGCAGGCATCATTGGTAGGCGACGGCGACATGTGGCACGTGGAAACAATATATGTTTATATATATATAAAATAAACCATTTGTTTGAGCTGCGCAAACATAAAAACAATGAATACATAATGTTGAAAAAGAAAAAGAGGCGTTGGGACTATTAAATGTCAAATTAATTTTCATGCCATTAAATGCAGCAAGTGCTACGTAAAACAAATATAAACACAACAAATGTAGAACAATCAAACGCAAGGACGCCCAATCAATGCGACCAATTCAAGGTTTTTCCAAGCAAAACAAAGCAAGAAACCGGGCGAAAATCCGGACGGGGAAAAAATAGAGAGAAAAATCGAGAAGTAAAAACAAGTGCAGAAATGAAAGCAAAATACAAACCGAAAAAATGTGCATAAATATGCCGCAGAGCTTAGGGAGCCCGGACTGGATTAAAGTCTTTGGGCCTCGTGTCTGAAGAGTGCACACATGGCAAACACAACGGCTCTCCGAATAAATATGGCTATACAATTTATCCAGACGAGACTTTCCACTCTGGACCCCATACAGTTGCTCTTTTATTTGGCAACATGTATTTACATAGATTTACATTGAAAACACTTTAAATGCAGGCCAATCAACGCCAGTCGAAGCTAGGGATGTCTATCTGGGAAAAGTAGCCCTTTTTTAAATATGTAAAATAATTTATTAATAAATTTTAAATTAATATCGATCACTTAAAGTTGAAAAATAAAATGAGCAGTGTTAGAAAATTATAAACCAAAATAAACTCAATAAAAAATGAATTTTCGTATTTAAAATTAAAAAAAAAAACAATCGAACGTTCTTAAAAATTCGTATTCAAAAATTAATTTCTTTACATTGATTTCAATAATAAATATAATTCAAATACTATATCGACGTTTTCTGCCATCCCTGCTCTCAGTTAAGGTCCTGGAACTCAGGCCTTGGACCTGGGCCCAATTGTCCTAGGCGAAACATGGTTAAATGACATGAAAGACCGATGCTCCTTGGCCCGAAACAAAAGTGCAACGAGGTCCAGAAAGGCACACACACTCACATTGAAGCAAACTTTGTGGTTAAAACTAAAGTGGCCTTTTTAGCATTCAACAAATACAAAAACAAAAAGAATAGAAGCTTCCCAAAAGTGTCCAAAAAGTTGAATAGAGATGGAATTTCGTTTGCCGCCGCCTGCTCATCTGCATTTGGCCACAATTTTCGTTTTTCGGCTTCTTTTCTCTTTTGGCCTCTTTTTTAATATTTCAACACAATTTCTGCATCGCAATGGCTTTTGGCCACCAGGAGGAAAAATACATAGCGAAGGACTTTGGTTCCTTCGTGTCGCTCTGCGGTAATTTATGCATGCTGTTTGCGTTCTGGTGACTCTTGGCTTTTGTTGACCATAAAATAAATAAAAGATGTCGCAAAAATGCTTTGACACGCCCATTACTTAGACGAATATATTTATATATAATATATAATAATTTTACTTGATTTAAAAAAGGTTTAAGGGGAATATTTCTATATTTTATATTTGGGATTTATCATTTAAATTGAAAGATTTGTTAATAGTGATTAAAATTTAATTATTTCTAATATTTAAAGTTCTTATACATGCAAATAATTATGTTTCTGTATTAAAACAGCTCCTTACCAACTCTTAGTAATATTTTCAGTTCATAAATCGTTGTGATAAATCCTTATGCCTACTTTGTGATCCTCGGGCCTCATCCCTTTTTGTTCTTAACTGAAATTATTGCCAATGGGCCATGTTCCAAGGCCAGTTGGCCAAGTCCTTGGTGGCATCACAGACTCAGCCAGGGTCTTATCACTGAATTGGCAGTTAGACTTAATTGAATATTCAAATGGGTGCTGCTGGCTTTGGCAAATGGCAAAGCTTTCCTCTGTTTCACTTTAATTTAAAGCCAAGCATTTGCCATTGTTTTGATTTAAATTAGTGTTTGGTTTGCCACTTTAAGAACCGCACGTTGGAAAAAGAATTATTTTTTCAGTTGAGAGCTCTGAAAATTTTATTAATGCGGTTACACTTTGCAGTCTTGTCGTAATTAAATTATACATTTTGCATTGTGCGTAAATTAATATTAAAAAAGAGAGTGGCCTAGTTAAGTATGGAAAATTTACATAAATAATTAACATAAAATCGCCATGTATTGTGGGCTTTGTGTTCAGTGCAAAGTGTTCAACTGAAAAAGTGCTTTTTAATAGCCAACACAAATCCAAATTAAGCATTAAATAATGCAATAGTTTTGTCAAATAGTTTAAATTTAAATTGTGAAGTAAATTCCCTGGGGGAATAAGAGTGCTCTTGATTTAATAAACTTGAAGATTTTATTTCTATTTGACTTTTATTTTATTTATAACTAACAGTGATGCATAGAAATTTTTCATATATATTTGCTACTTCCCTTCGAGACCGTTGACTTTTCCTGTTATTGTCCTTGCGAGTGGATTTCTAATGAAAAGCTTTCAAGTGAGTTTTACTTAAGGAAATTTCCAAGACACAGTTCCCCAGGCGAATTCAAGTGGAGTTGTGGCCGTTTCAGGATTACGTTGCAGTCAAACAATTTATTTGCATTTTCACAGTTGCTCACAGTCCTTCGGCAACTAGAGTCTGTTTCTCATTTGTGTCCTTTTTTCGCCATCTTGTTGAAGCCTTGAATAATGGAGATTGTGCTCGCTATTGCAAAATGCATTGATTTAAATATTTAAAAAAGTTAGAGAGAAATAAAACGGGAAAGACAGCTTTTGTTTAAATGCCTTTTATATGCAATATTGAGCCTGCAGGCAGACAGGCAATGGCAATCGAGCAATAAATCAATGCAAAATAATGCATGTGCATATTGAATGCATTTTTGCTTTTGCTTTGGCTCAAGGTTGTTGTCGTAGCGTTATTGTTTTCGTCCTGCAAGCAGAGTCCGTAATATCCTTCTAAAAAATAAATGGTTTAAACACAGCTATGACGCGACTATAATTAGAGCGCTTTTTGCTTTCGCCTTCTTGTCCTTTGTCAACGTTAAGGGAAATTAATTTCCATTTTTTCAAGGCAATGGCTAAGTGATACCCAAGAGAAAGATAATTCTTTTATAGTTAGTTTCGTTATAGTTATTAACCTTTCAGCATTTGTTTTTTAAGCTCAGAAAAAATATATGTTAAGTGAGTTATTAAGTTTTTAAAGCTCAAAGGAATCTCCTAAGATTTTGACATAATGTTTTAAAAATGATTTAAAGAAATAAAGATTTTTAAAATAAATTTAGTCAGCTTTTTGTCAGAGAAGTAAGGAAAGAAACAATCAAAATCAAACAAATTGGATTTTCTATACATTAGAGAATTTATTTTTGATAAATTTAAGACTTGGTGCGTATCTTTGAATAATTTTCGAGTTAATTAAAATTTTAGGTGAAATAATTGAACTCAAATGTATTACATAAAATATTGATATTAATAAATGGTATACAACATTTTTTACTTGCAAATATAAAACTAATAAACCTTCTAATTTCTGCAGGGTATTTCTACCAAAGCCAACGTTTTTGTGTTGACGTAGAATAAAAAGTGTCCTGCCGCCTGGCAGCAAGTGTCGCCGTAGTCGCCGGTGGTCGGCGACCGGAAATGGCATTAATGCCTAAGCTGTGCGCTCGTGGCGCACATATATACATATATACACCCTTATATACATATATAATTAAATGCGCTGGCGACGCCATTGCCACCTCCGTCTGGGCACTGCACCCTGGAAATAATTAGCACGGCTTGTGGAATCCTGTGAGTAATTAAGGTAAGTCAGCTGTTGCCCTCGTCTCGGAGGCGCTGGATAAAAAATTGTGGGCAAAAAGCGTCGTCCATTGTCAACGGAAATTAAAGTTTAATGGGACGACGAAGTTCCCTTTTTTCTTGTTAAACATTTAATTTGCGAATGCAGAATGAGCTTGTCCCTGCTGGTTTTTCACTAACCATTTCAAGCTATTAAACTAGAATTTTACCAACTCGATGAGACACAAGCTGCACACACACACTAAAAGTACAGGAGGGGGTGTGGAGATGAGAAAACTGTTGTGAAAACATGGGAAATTTTCGAGCTTTTCAGAGGGACACAGAGGGCGATTGTGTGTCTGTGGGTGTTTTTTTTTTTATCACCACTGGCGTGTGAAAAGCAATTACAGAAGTGATTTAGAAAAATGTGCATAAAGAGTAGAAATGTTTGGACAACCAAATCTATTCGGTCATGTACTAGGTCAAGGGGAAAGGGTGTCTGGGAATAATATAAATGTGACAGCAGACATGTTTTTGTATAAACTTCTGGTTATTAAGTACTTGAGTTGAAGATTATTTTCTGATAAGTGGTGGGAATTTGATTAAAAATATATACAAATTTATGGGCAAATAATTATATTAAAAGGTGTTTAAAAATTAATGAAATGAAAAATATTTTTTTTGTCATTTATTGGGTTTAGTTTTGTGCAGTATTGATATCATAAATAATTTGTCCCCTTATTGAATTATTAGGCCTGGAAATTTTCAAAAACCTTTAGAGGATATAGAGTAATCATAAGGAAAATATTATTATATTAAATAAATTAATTGGATTAACTTCACGCCTTGAAAAGTATTTTTATTAAATATAAATCTACGAAAAGTAATTAAATAGCAAACCAAAAGGTTTCCTTGATTTTAAATCAAATTGTTATTAAATTTCCACTTCAGTATTTAATTAGCTAATGGATTTAGCTTTTATTGTTTTTACTGCCCTTTGTAACACTTTTAGTTCCATTTGTAATTAATTAATTTGTCACTTAAATAGAATGTTTGTCTCTCTGCCACTGCTGTGCATATTTGTGTGTTTATTTACGATTAAATGCAACAAACTGTTGCCAACAATTCATTGTTGTTCAATTAAATTGTGTTTGCTTATCTGTCCACTTCAATGGCACAAAGCCCTTTATCTGCACACGGTTTTTGCTCTCCAGATTACGTTCATTTATGGGCTGTAAATAATTAGTTGATTACGCTCTAAAAGCGAGTAGCTTTCACAGTAGTAGTCACACACATATTTTTTTTTATATTTTTAACAACATTTTTCTTTATTTTATTTGGTTTGAACTTATTTTAAATTAAGGGTTTTATTTGGTTCTTAGCGCCTTCTTAATCAGTAAAGTCGTTTCCTTTTAGTTAAGCTTCCAATTTGTTTGCACAATAAAGGTCGATTGCGAGCGAGAAATTCTTTATACGATAACGCAAAATTAGTCACTGTTCCTACATATATAATTTATATATATATATATGGTACTATTTCGTCTCAGCGCACTTTCACAGACTGCACCTCCAGCCAGATGATGACGGCGGCTATGGCCAGATATATGGCCACGATCATGAATACCTGCAGAGGGGTGGCGGTAAAGACCTGAACCACCAGCATTACGGTGCCCAGGACAAAGACGAAGCTCAGGAAGAAGACCATCAGGATGGTGGACCAGTTGCGAAACCAGGCATTCTTCTTCTCCGGCGGCGGTACAAAGATGGGCTTCAGGGGGCTGTACTCCTTCCTGTATTGGGTCTCGTAGCCGCTGGTAAAATCCACCTCATCGTGGGACATTCCCGGCATTGAGGAACTAGCCATCTTCTCATCCGTGTCCATTTCGAAATGCGTCCGCTGGTCGACTAAAAAAAAAGAGAGTCTTGCTGGCCTCCGGTTATTCTCACCGTTTGTACCCATTACTTGCTGAGGGGAAGGGTATATTGTTTACTTCTTTACACGAAAAGAAAACTAAGTGTTTACAATTTAAGAGGACTCGACTTGCTTGTGATGATGAATGCTAAGACGCCAAGAGGGTGTAAAGCAGGTCGTCCTGCTGCTCTTACAATGAACCTGATAAAACAAATAAATTATGAACACTAATACACTTTATGTGTCATAATGTTTTATAATGTTTCCCAGAAAGTAATACTTTTTTTCCAATTATTATTAATACAAATTAGCAATGTAGTAGGGTATTTAATAATTCAAGCCCTCTTTATGGTTCTTTCCAAGTTTCTCTCCATTTTTCTTGATTACCAATCAGCAGTGCCGAGCAACTGCGTTATTATCGCCACCTCCAAAAAGGTGTTAATTGGGGCAACAACAAAGCAAGCAGAAAAACGTCAAGAGCTGACAATCTTTTTGTGTCGCTTCTGACTCAGATAAGATATCTCTCTATCTGCGAAAATATTGGAGACCCGTCAACAAAGAGCAGAGAATCCCAAAGTGACAAGGAAAGTACACAAAAAATAAGAGAAGATTGAATTCCTAGAACTTGATTGTCTTTTTTATCAATTTATGAAATCCATCAATACCAATAGATGTTAGTTCTAGATAACAAATCAATGAGAAAAGACTACATTTTCCAGTATTACGAAGTTACTCACTGTAGAGTGGAGTATCTTTAGAAGACAGTTTTTCAGATATATTTTGGTGGCATTGCTCTTTGACTCTCTTAAAAAATAAACTCTTAGTTGTCCACTTGCAAAAAATATTTCTGATATTTCCCTAGTTTGATTTACAAAGGTGTCTTTTACTTGAATATTTTTTTATGGCATAAACTTACTATTTATATAACGACTATGAGTATTCAATAATTAAATCGTTTCGATTATAAAAAACTCAAATAATATATATATATATATTAATATCATAAGAATTATATGTATTTCTCTATTAAACATGATTACATTAAAAACTTTTAAAATAAAAAATATATAATATCAGCTAATAAATATAAGAAAAGTATGCAAATACATTTTGACTCACAGCAGCCAGAGACTGATAGGACCGACTTCTTGGAATATTTATGTTTGAGAATAAGTCTTATGGAATACGTGACTCTGCTTATTTTTCAGTTTATGCCAAACCTTGCAGTGGATAAGACCTACATAGATTAATCGAAGCATTGCAGTGAAAAAGATCTAAATAACAAAAAGAACAATGAGGTAAAAAAAATAAATTAAAAAAATTTTAAATAATTTAATAATGATTAACAATCCAATTAAAGTGATGACAAAAGTATTTTACTGGAGGAAGACTGCTACCGGGTCATCGAAGTGGATCTCGTGTCTGAAAATAATGTGGAAAGCTGTAATGATCTCGAGATTTTAACTGAACCAGAAGATCGTCCTTACCGATTTTTGCAGAACTGCAACAATGTTGCCTTGTGGATGTGCGTTCTCTATAATTTGTGTATGGTTTTGCTATTAGTTTTCGTATTTGTTTACAGGAAATTAAATTAAAATGTCCTAAAAATGCAAAGTGTTATAAATTTCAAGTGGCTAAAGAATGTTTAACAAATTTTGCAATCAAAGGAAATCTAAACCAAAGCCGCCTACTGATCTGCGGCCCTTAAATGTACTTAAACTTTGCTCTTTTTGAGTTCTTTTTTTTTTATTGTGCCAAACAATTTAAGTTGTTGACAAAGTCATCAGCATGCAGCAGGCAGCGGCTTTCAAAGAAATTGCAGCATAAGCGGGAAAAAGAATATAAGAAGTCAGACAACTTGCTGCTGTTGCATTTTTAGTTTCCTTTCGATAAAACTTTTATTTTGTTCCACCATCTAGTTGATGTTTTTTTTTATTTAGCAGTTAACAATTATGTTAATCATGCAGAGGAAGTCATGTTCATTTATTTATATTTCGTTCTTAAGCGATGTGAGAATTTTATTTTTATAAATTTACGATACTTTTCAAAAGTCATTATTTACCAAGCATTTAATCTGCAAATTTATTTAACTTAATGTAGACTTTTATATCAGCGGCGTTAATTTGTTCTAAGAACTCCGCCCGTAAATCTTTAAGCCATGCCCAATTGTAGCCCAGTTTAGGGCACCTTTTGGCCAGGCCTCATTTTTCAAATCTAAGTCGCAGCTTAAAGTGAAAGCAGGAGTAAAATATGCAAAAATAAAAGCAGGAAAAAAAGAATCAAAATTCATGAGGCGATGCTCGCGAATTATAGCAACTTACTTGATGGTTTAAAGGCGCTCCTACCGCCGCTTTTCAGTTTCGCCCGCTTTTCCCCGCCAACATGCGTTTGTTGTTGCAAACTTTTTCCATCAAAAGTTTCGGCTTTCGATACGCCTGCTGGTGGCAGCTTCTGGTTTTACCTCAGCTTCCCGATCCAGCTAAGAATTGTGTGTTGAAAAAGGAAAGTTCTGCGTTTAGATATCGAAATTATATCCTATTTTAATGGAAATATCATTTTATTGAATATAAATTGTTTCAAAAACTGGAAAATATTTCGGATTTTTAATTTTAGGATATTAATTAATATTAAAATATATTAATACATTATTTATTTTCCATAAAATATCGACTTTCGATCCGATATTTATGTAACGCCATATGCAGCCCATTTCCAGCTTCAAAAGCGAACTCGGGAATTGAGCTTCAGTTGGGGAAAAGTGCCACTTCCGCTTTGCGTCAGTGCACACGGCTGCCGAGCACGAAAGTGTGACTGAAGTGGCTACCTTCCCGCCCAGTTTTTCCCGCCCTCCGAGGTTTTCCCTGTTCTGGTGTATGTATGTGTGAGGCACTGGTGTTAATTAACTGGGGCGGGGTGGCGGTGGCCGGCACTAAATTTTAAAACTGCAACTTGCCCAAAATTAATGAGACTGACGTTTGTGCGAATCACGCGGCGATGGGGGTATAATAATTTTGGTTGCACAGGAAGTTGGCTCTTTGAAGTGGTCAAAAAGGCTGGTCAGCAGATCATGAATATTCATCATGGCCTGGCACAGCTGAGTCAAGTACTAAGCCCATCAAATTATTTGGCTTTTGCTGTGGGATTTGCACTTGGGCAAAATTTGATTGGTTTAGTTAAATGGCAATTACAATACCATCATTTAATATTATAGAATTTTGTTTTATAATTTTATGAAAATAATTTAAGAACATGTTAAAGCTGTAATGCTATTAGGAGACGTTACTCAACGTTTATGGAATCTTTAAAAGCCTGTAAATAATTATTTTCAATAAATTAAAGTACTGACAGGCTTATAATAAATTTTATCTTGAAACTCTAATAGAAAAACATTGAAAACAAAAATTATTTTAAGCCTTGAAAATAATTCGAAACGCCAAGCAAACAATTGTGGTGTAATGTAATTTGCCCTTTCAAGCGCTGATTTGTCCGGGTGCAAGATTAATTCCTTTGGCTAATTAGGTTAGTGTTTGAAATTCACTTGCCGTGGCTGATGTCCAGTCTGTGTGCCATCGATCTCCAGACGGAGTGTGTGTCAACAAGGAATGCTGGACGAGGACGAGGATGTCGTATTAGCTGGGCAAGTGAACTGTTGAGCTCTGTGCAGGACACTAAATCAATTGGGCCGAGTGTCTGTTGTGACATATCCAACTAATGATGATAGATCAGGCGGGCCGGGGCACTAAGTCACTCACACATGGTCGAAGGACGAGGATACGATGTCCTGTTCACTGTCTTTGTGCGACACCGTAACTAATTTCCCTGCCGGTTGCTCGTTGTCTCCTTCCGAGGACATTAAGAACCAGCTTGTCGCAGACACCACTCCATTTATGCTCACTTTACATGCCAGTGTCGTTTCTCCTCATTATTTATTAATATTGCATTTAATGCTGTATGCAAATTGTGCACAAAACCCAGTAGTAACACATCGGCCTCGGGCTCTTATTTAATTTTTTTTTAAACTTACTGGTTTTAATTGAATTTATTTCGGATCGTTTTATCTCATAAATTAGGCAGAATAATTTCCACATCTAATAACTAATTCGGTTTTGGGGGAAAATGTGGTTTGAAAGCTACATAGTTTTTCTGGTCGGTTTATGCATTTGAAAAATCAATTAATAAAATGGCAGACACAAATTGTGAAATGTTTGTAAATATTTGCGGAAATAAATCAAGAAGTATGCAAAAGTATTTTCGCTAAATTAGTTAAACCGACGTATTATGTTTTTTCCAGGTCGTAATTGAATTTATTCGATTAGCTTGTTGATTGAATATATTTCAATAAATAAATTAGTAATTATTAAGGATTTCTGTGAAAAATACAGTTTCTT